>MIQA02023203.1:0-59079 GCA_001887855.2 Sclerospora graminicola | reverse complement strand
GTAAAACAAATACATCAGATATTAGTATGAACATCAATAAAAGTAATTATGCTATCCTTCGCACCTGATATGATCGCGCTTCATATACAGTCATATATTCGTTTACTTCGTCCCAACTTGAAAATTCTCTTTCTTCCAGCGGAGGTCCAACTGCTGCTTCCTTTTCTCTGTCGTCACTTCTCTGCTCCGTCTTGCGGCTCCTGCCTCCCCCCTCCCCCTTGTCGTCATCATAGCTGCTTCCACTCGAACCATTACGGCCCCTGTCGTCGCCCTCAAAGCTGCTGTCCCCGCTATGAGACGTCTTCTTGGGGGAGGGTTTCCGGGTACGCTTACGTGCCCTTTTTCGCGCCGAAAATCTTTTTGTTTTTTTTTAAAATTTTAAATGAGTATACTATACACCGTGCCGTTCGCCGGTTAGAGGGCTGTGTAGAGTCAGGCGGTTGGAGAGCATTCCTCGAACATTCTTTTTTTTCGTCCAATTGCAATCGGGACTGTAGCCACTCTATAATAATTAAGGATGGTTATTCACCCACTTTATTGTAAACTAGCCCCACCCCCAATTTTTGATTGGTCAATCCACCCAAATAATTCTTCATCTTCGAGGATTTGACGGTGTTCAATTGCAAAAAATAAAGAACATGGCGCACATACAGCCATAGGTATCTTGCTTAGAGCAAGCAAAATGCGCTGATAACTATACTTAGCCCACGTGATCCCCATGTGGCAGGTCTATACGAAAAGGCCTATATCAGTCTTGTACGTTAAAGAATTCGTTGCATGTATTGTTTTGTCTAACTTGTTGATGAATTTACAATAAGTCCCGATGTTGTACTGCTTTACAGAAAACGTAGCGGAGCTAACAAATTACCGGTACGTCGCACGCGAAGATCCTATGCAAGTGCGGACACGTGGAGCAGATATAGAAGCACTAGTTTAAGAAGAAGTAATAGATGCAGAAGCAGTAGATTTACAAGTCCAAAATTTATAGAAACCGTGACGTAATAAGATATTTTCTCATGAGTTCGATGAATGTGACATTCTGACTACCCTAAAATGCATGTCATAGGTGGGTGTAGTCGCTCTCAGAAAATATTCCTGAGACGCGAACACCCACGGGGGTCCCAGACGACTGACTACCGGAGGGGGTACTCCGTCCATCCGAGTCATGATCCGATCCGGCTCCATGCCGGCTGGATCGTTTGTCACTTCCATCCGCTTGATCGTGACTGCTCGGATGTTGCATGTTGAAAGCTCCCCTTGTGTACCCGTCAGTACTGGGTGGTTTGCTCTCCTGGTGGACCCTAGGGCGAAAAGTGTAAATCCGTCCAATAGGGAGATGAGGGTTAGGACTAGGGGTAGCTCCTGGGTGGAAATCGTCACCGGGGAGCTCGTCTGGCAATACACTTGAACTTTGTATAGTGCCGGCTGGGCCGAGAATAGTCGATCGACCAGCTAAACCAATAACAATGAAGGGCGAATCCAAATGTGTGTATAAGGTAGATATAAATCCACACTCTTCCACAGAAGGCCAAAATAACACCACTTCCCAATACTTAATACCGTGTTCAAAACACGGGCGACTTGAGGTGAGTATACGAAGACGCCGCGACTCCCGGTCAGGGGACTTCCGGTGGGTTAACTTAACCTTCCCCGGGCAAACCAATAACAGCAAGAGGGGACCTTGTTAGCCCTCTGCTGCGAACCAATAAAAGCGACTTGTGTCTAAGAAAGCGAAACGTATACTGATTTATCCTATATCCAATACTCCCTTCTGTGTGACCTACCCCAAATAGCCCGGCTGGCCAGTCGTGTGCCTTACCCGAAGTAGCCCGGTTAACTCCGACTTTGTATACCCGCCTGGCCGGTACACCAACCCCAGATGGTACCAGCCCGACCGGTACACCGAACCCAGCTGGTACTAGTCCAGCTGGTACATTGTACCAAGCCGGCTCGGCCGGATGGCCACCCATCCGAGCCACTCAGCCGTGGGCGCTAGCTCTTCCTCGGCAGCTTCTCATCCGATCCGAGTGCCTCCTTCATCCACTAGAACACTCATCTTCCTTCAGGATCCTCTCACTGATAACTTCCAAACAATCCGCCATCCGCACCTCGGCCGTCCGCCATCCGGGCCTCGTCCGTCTGCCATCCGCGCCTCGGCCGTCCGCCTGTCCCGCTAGCCCAACTATCCACGTCTTTAGTCGCGTTCATCCGGCCTGATTCCAAGCCTGGCGCCGTCCGGCTGTCCGTAGGTGCGTCCGGCGGCTCTCAGATCGCGTCCTCTGTTTACAAATCCGGGCCTCCAGCCAAGGACGTCATTTCAACCAATCAGATGAGAGAATCCATCGTCATTAAACCGTTAATTTCTGGACCACTTCACCACAGTCGCCCCTGAGCCTTGTCGCAGCCGCACAACGGTTGAGACACGAGCTCATCACATCTCTCACACTTTGATTTTCACCATCCCTATGTCCGACCGTGACAGCGCCCCCATTGAGGCCGCGTACACCGAGACCCAATCGGGTGTGGGTGAAGCCCGGGAGGAGTTTTCCCAGCTTGCGGAGGAACGTGCGGACTGCCTGTCCTCCATAAAGGAAGGTCAAGCTCGGCTAACCGCGTCGGGTACCCGGGTGGGACGTCTAATGAAGGGCCCTGCCTCCATCCGGGAGGCTATTAGGCACCTCCTCGACTGAGCTTGCCCGCGGGATCCTAATCCGGCCGCTTCCGCCGCGCCGCTTCTCCCGTCAGCCGCTGGTCCTACTACGGGGTCCGGCATCAGAGCGGTGCGTCCGCCTCAGCAGATCGGTGGCCGGGTAGCGCGGGAAAGGCTCCTCGTCTACGGATTTGGGATACTTCTCGAAACCCTAACCCGACACCAGTGCCAGCCGGCGAGCCGGTGGCTTCTCTATCGTCCACTGAAGATCTTCCTGCACATAAGAAAAAACGTCGGTCCAGACGGGTTGCGTCGCTCCGCGGCCCCGTGGCAACCAAACGGCCTAAACGGTCCGCCGCGCCGGCGAGCGCGGCCCTAGATCATGGAGACAACGGACCGGGTCCCAACCCCACTTCGATCCCAGCCCCGCCGGCTTCTCGGAAGTTCCCCCATCGTCCTCGCGTTACAAGATCTTCGACTAAAGCTTCGTCTGCCCCGGATCTCCTCATAGTCTCCCCCCGTGACCCTCAAGGCCCGTCTACCGCCTCTCCCGATGGAGAGGGAGCGCCCGACCTACCGGAAATGGACTGTGATGAGGTCGCCGCTGAGGGCAACGAGGGGTTACCTTCCCCGGACCCCTTCGTGTTCGACGAGAACGAATCCAAGGAGTCCTCAGACGAGTCTCCCCCGTTGTGTATTCCCCGCCGGAAGGTCATGACGGCCTCCGAACTGGCCGCGGCTCTTCCTTGGTCAAAAGCGCAGTTGGAAGGCTTGCGTATCCAAGTCCTCACTGGTGCCCTCGTCACCCGGGCATTGACTCGCCCGCCGTTGTGGATATTTCCGCCGGCTCCCGCTATGCCCAAGGACACGGACTGGGATGCCAAGCTAGTGGCGATCGAACCGCTGGACGCGATCTTATCTCGCAAACCCTGGGCCGTACTGGCGACAAAGATGCCAGACATAGGTCTACCCCATGTCGGCTGGTTCGCGGATTTTCGGGAGGTCTGTAAGGGGTACCTCTCTCGGCATGGGCAAGCCATCTGGGAGTCTACCCATCATCTCTTCATTTCCGTTGCCGCCGGGCGTGAGTCCCCCGAGCTAGCCAAATACCGAGCCGACCGCAAGAACCGTCGAAACCGCGCGACTGAGGGCTGGACAAAGCTCTGCAACTTCGTTGTTGCCGGAATCCGGCGCGGCCACTGCGACTTGGACATTTTTCTCCACCCTATCATGCTACATCTGGCCAACCGCCGGGTGGAGAAAAGCGGAAATTCGGCCGAAAGCGGGACTTGGTATCCAGGATTGGGTCGGCGTCAGGCTACCACTCTCCAAGCTTCGCTCGATGAGCTCGACCAACAGGATCCGTGGCGCAACCAGTACCGGCAGGACCCCGATCGCCACCCTGGCCTCCGCGTGCCCCGACTCCGGAACAAGTTCTGCTGAGCTTCGCCAGGGGTGATTCATGAGGCTAGCCTTGCCTATTCCTATCTTCTTCATTCATTAATGGCTATTAGCCTCGATAATACATTTTTCTTTCTATTTTCCACGTAGTAACCACTTGTTCACCTTTCTCATCCGACATCTTCCATCCGGCACCATAATGACTCGAAGATCACTCCAACACCCGACCCATCCGGCACCATACTGATTCGAAGATTGCTCCAACACCCGATCCGTCCGGTGCCATACTGACTCGAAGTTTACTCCAACGCCCGATCCATCCGGCACCATACTGACCCGAAGCTTGCTCCGACACCCGATCGGCCCACTTCTGACCAGACTAGTTTCCATCCGCCGATTGCTCGGCTGACTGGTGTCAATTGATCCGGCCGTGCCTGCTGCCCGGGAGCCGGACGGACTAATTCTCCGCCTCACCTTCTTCATGGGTCTGCATGACCCCGAAGCGGTTTCGGCTCGCCCGCCGGCGATCGAATTCTCTCATTAAAGCTCCACAATTTAAATCCAGTTCGTCCACCCACGACCGCTCCTCAAAATTTTTCCACTGCACGAGAAACTCTCTGTGGATCCGCCCGAATCGGGTTTTCCGTCCATTCCGAACGTCCAAAATTCCCTCTACTTCGTACTCATCCGGGTCTAACGGCTTGTCCCAGCTATCCTCCGGCAGTAAAGCTTCATCGAAATCCAGCCGGTCGCTTTCCACCGTAAGGCGTGTATTCGGGCGGTCCGGGAAATGCTTAACCAACTTCAACTTGGAAACATGCACTATCGGGAAAACGCTATATTCCGTGCCAGCCGTGACCAGCTTAACTGCATGATCCCCGACCAGTTCTGCTACTCGGAAGGGGCCATGCCACATATGCGCCAACTTCCGTGCATAGCCCTCCTTGACCCGATCCAGATACAGCCATACCCGGGAACCGGGCTCTATGCCGTGTTCCCTGGCTCGGTCGTTGTTCTGATCGGCGCGGTCCTTGATTGCTTGTCGGAGGCGTTCGTTTACTTGTTCCCTCGCCAGTGAATAGTGGCGTTGCACTCCCATCCTCCAGCGGCGGGCGTCTCTGTCCCGGCTTCTGGTGCACCCTATTGGTATGGCGGCTTCCAAAGTGGATCGGGGATCCCATCCGTAAGCCAAATAAAAAGGGGTGTCGCCCCTTACCCGATCGTACGACGAATTGAGAGCGAAAACCAGTCTCTCGGCATATTCATCCCAGTCGCATTGATCCGCCTCCACCACATACATCTTGAGGGCTCTGGTTAGAGTCTGAACCATCCTTTCGGCCTTTCCATTTGCCTGCGGGCGGTAAGCCATAGTTGCGCTCTGTTTCTGTCCTAAGATCTTGTTGAAGGCTCGGAATACGTCTGCCATAAATCCGGGCTCCCTATCGTGCCGGATGACCTCGCTCGCCCCGAAACGCCTAAACACACATTCCTCGTAGCTTTGCGCAACCTGTTGGGCGGTACGGGTGGAGCTGGCCTTTGCTATGACCAGCCCGGTAAACAAATCCGTCCAGATCAGCAGCTCTGTATACCCATTTCGAGATTTGGGTAAGGACGGGATATGATCCATCGCAATGACTTGAAAAGGGTAGGTAGCTTGTATATTCCCCGGCGACCGCCCTCTAATGGTCGGCCGGCCCTTCCCTGTTTCACAGTCCGGGCAACTTCCCACATAGGCTTGTACGCTACGGTAAAGCCCCCGCCAGTGGAAATGCGCCTTAATTTTGTGATATGTCCGGCCGATGCCCTGATGTCCCCCTTCTAAACTCACGTGATAATGATGGAGGATATCCGGCTGTAGGGTAGTGGGTACGACTAGCCGAGCGGATCTATCTCTCTCGATCTCCGGCTGGTCGGCGTCCCGGTAGAAAAACGGTAGCCCGTTTTCATCCACTTCGTAATCCGGGGCCAGCTTGAAGCATTCTTTAGCTTGTTCGGCTGTCAGTTTATCCACGTCTCCGTTAAGGTATGCCTTGAGATCTACTATCCACTCTTCCTCGTCCTGCGCTTGGAGAATCCGTTCTGCTCGTAACTGTTGAGCTATCCCTTCGTTCATTGCTTCTGGGGATAGTGAGCCGGCGGCTGAAGAACGGCGCTTCTGCGACCGGGTGATGCGCTCACCTGGATTACCTCTTCCGTGTTGGCCGGATGGATAATTTCGGGCAGCCGATTGATCTCCGTCAAATCTGACAACAAAGCTGGATCGGAAACCTTTACCCCCACATTGTCACGCATGGCCAGCGTAGCCAAGTGATCTGCGCTCTTATTCCAGTCCCGTTTGACATGTATCAGCTCGTGTTCCGGCCATCTCCGCAAGGCGGACATAACCCGATCATTCAACAATCTAAGCCGGGGCGCCTTGCAATCTATCTCTCCTGTGATTTGCCGGATCACCAGATTGGAATCACCACATATGATGATCCGCCCCTGTGTCCGGCCAGCCAACAGATCTAGGCAAAGTAAAAGCCCCCTGTACTCCGCTTCGTTCACCGTTATGCCAGGCGTGAAATCCGAGGCGGCCGCGACCACTTTCCATTCGGGCAGCTTCCACACAATGGCACTATAGGCCCCGACCCCTTTCTTTACGCTCGCCGACCCATCGAAACTCAAAACCATTAGTTCCTCCGTGGGTCCCACTGTTGGCGGCGGTAATACGATAGTTTGTCGAGGCTGCTTCCGAGGTGCGATCGCTATCAGTGCTTCCTCCACTTCTGCCCGGGGGGTAATGCTGGCAGCCAGTGTGCCCAGTATTTCCTCTTCCCCTTTAGTACACTTAATCACTTCGAGGGACCACTGAGACAGCAGAGCCGCCCATCTCCCCAGCCGGCCGTCAATTCCATTCGCCGTCAGGAGCCATGATAGGGTCGACCGTCTAGATAGTACTTTGATAGGCCGAGACACCAACATAGTATAACACACATCCAAGATCCGCAATAAAGCCAAAACTTCTTTATCCACCAATCCGTAATTAACTTCATCAGCCTTCAGGGTCCGGCTGGTGAATGTCACGGGACAGTACACTCCGTCGTGATCTTGAACGAGGGCGGCCGAGATGGCCCATGTATTAGCGTAGATGATGACCACCGGAATCTTATTTACATCGAAATGTTTTAGGACCGGTGTAGTCGCCATCTTCGCTTTTAACATACCAAAGGCCACCATCGATAGAGTCATGTGGTCGCCCGGGTCGGCCGCGCAGGTATCCGGCGGCCGGCCGCCTATCGGGGCAGACAAGGGCGCCATCTCATTGGTAGGAACCTCTGACAAGGGCGCCTTCTTATTGGCTGAGACATTTGACAAGGGCGCTTTCTCATTGGCCGAAACAGTTAAAAAGGGCGCCATACCATTGGTCGGAACTACTGACAAGGGCGCCTTCTCATTGGCCGATATTGCCGGCTCGGCTTGCGCTTCCGCCTGCCTATCCTGCTCTCTCAGCTTGTGGTATTCCACCTCTCGTAATTCATACAAAACCGCAGCATAGACCGCGAAATCCTCAATGAACCGACTGTAGTAATTCAGGCTGCCCAAAAAGGATTGCATAGCCTTTAGGGACCGCGGGAAAGGTAGATTACTCAAGGACTCCAAATCCTTCGGATTAGCTTCCAATCCGGCGATCGAAACCTGATGACCCAAATAGGTCACCTTAGTCTTTCCCCAGAAACTCTTAACCACACTAATCGAAAGATTCCACTTTTCACACGTAATCATCAACTTTTCCACTTTGTCACACAATAAATCCCAGGTAGTTGCCGTCACGAGAATGTCATCAATGTAGGACCGCCGCCCCAAAACTGAAGGTTTTGGGTCGGGTTCCGGGTCACCTTCGGTGAGCACGTCACCCACCAGAGCCGGATCTTGATCCGCCTTGATCTTGAAGTGTCCATACAGCGCGTTATCTATCAGCCGTTGATAAATCTGCGGGGCATTCTTCAGACCGAACGGCATCCGGTTCCACTCGAACAACCCGAAGGGCGTCACGAACGCAGAGATCTCCCGTGCACGATCGGTCATAGAGACCACCCAAAATCCGCTGGCCATGTCCAATGAGCAATAACACAAAACTTTATCCAAGTCCTCCAACAAATCATTTATCAACGGCATCGGGTAGACCATCAGCTTAGTCAGCCGGTTTACCAGCCGGTAGTCAATGCACAACCTTATATCCACCCCATTCTTCTTGATAATAATTACAATGGGTGATGCCCATGTCGAGGTGGACGGCTGAATTATCTTGGTGGCCAGCAAACCCTTGATAAGCTCTGACAGCTTTTCCCGATACTGGGGGGCGACTCTTCGGCATCTTTGTGCGACCGGCTTGGCGTCTCCCACATCAATGTCACATACCGTCCCATGGGCGGCCGGAGGAGGTGCGTTTCCTGGTCCGATCAGCAGATGTCGCCTTTTCCATATGATGTCCTTCAATTTGCCGATCTCTTCCGGGGTGTTCACATCCGGGTCTCCCACTTGTAGATCGTCCATAGTGACTGCTGGGGGACAGGGGGTTACCTCAGGTAGCACCGCCATCTGATCCTCCATGCCTTCAACATATAGCTCGCCCCCTTCATGAATGCAGACTTGGTCAGCTTCGACTACTTCGGGATCCTGATCGGCCGGCTGGGTCGATCCGCCTTCGGCTATTTCCGAATTTTGATCGGCCGGCTGGGTCGATCCGCCTTCGGCTATTTCCGAATTCCGATCGGCCGGCTGGGTCGATCCGCCTTCGGCTATTTCCGAATTTCGATCGGCCGGCGGGGTCGATCCGCCTTCGGCTATTTCCGAATTTTGATCACCCGGCTGGGTCGATCCACCTTCGGCTATTTCCGAATTCGCTCGGCCGGCTGGGTCGATCCGCCTTCACCTCGGTCGTCAAACCATCTGTCATCGGGGTTGACCGCATGTGTAACTCTGCTTTGTCCTTTCTCCTGATTCTGTCGTTCGTCCGTCTTCCTCTGGGTGGGCAAAACCAGTTCCGCGATCGGGGCATAGTCTCGGCCAATATGTTCAGCCGGATCCGGCGACGGCCGGCTCCGCGTCAATATTTTAGAAGGGGTCCGGTACTCGGGTTTAGCCACCATCGGCGTCTGGTCCTCTTCTAATTCTTCCTCTTCGCTGACCAGATCGGTGGTTGCCTGAAAGGCCAGGTTTTGCCACTCGATATAGCGTCTTGAGCCAATAGTGACATAGCCCGGCCGGCGGGGCACCTTGTCCTCGGCCAGCCACATTCCAATAATCACGTCTTCATGCAAGGTGAGGGGCCTTTCCGAGATGTTGGTCACGCTTATAGAGTTGAGATGACCACCCCCTTTAACAAACGAGGGTACCCAGCACCCGCCCCTTGTCAGCAATAACTTACTCCGCCTGTCGTGTGGTCGTACCATTACTTCCACCGCTTTTCCAACTGGCACCGTTACAAACTGACCTAACTTGAGGAACTGGACGTGGGCGCCATATAAGGGCCGCCGGCCGGCCAGCTGGATCTGTACCTCGTCCGGCAACGTCAATGTTCCATGCGATAAGTCCAGCCGTATACCGGCCGGGACCATAAAATCCATGCCCAAAATTGCATCCTGCCCGGCCAGCTTGCCTACCCAGGCGGTGAAGTAGTATACCAACGACCCAGCTAACGTAATCTTGACTCTTGTCCTTCGTTGGGTCATGTATGAGCTTTCTCCAATGCCGATACATTCCTGCCGCTTCGTCTCGTCTATCTCACACCCCACCTTACGAGCAAAGGTGGTGTCCACGATAGACACTTCCGCGCCAGAGTCGAACAGCATGGTAGCCTTCTGGTTATTGATTTTGCCATCCGCCTTGGCCTGCTTGAACCATTTATCCGGCGTATGATATTTCCAATAACCTCGCGACTCGCCGGGTAACAGGTTCAATTCCATACGCACTTCAGACCGAGAATACTCATCCGTCCGTATACTGCTCACCAGGAAGGGGTCAGCCGTGCCGGCCGGAGACCGGATGACGTAATCGTCAAACTTACATGTATTGTCGGTTATCCTTTGCTTTGCTTCCTGATTATCCTCCTTACCGACATAAGCATAGATACTAACACTAGACTGCTCGGCTCGAACCAGATTCCAACCTGGCGAGCGATCTAGTTTAACATCTTTTCCACTCCGGGCGGCAGCATTCCAGCATGCTTGGTCGGGACGTACCACTTCTTCATCTGGTTGTAGAATTCTTCAATTGGGCACAGTCCCGCCTCATGCACCTCCCCGCAAGTCTTACACGTAAACAGGCAGTGTTCCGCCGGGTGTCCCTTTCTCTCGCACTTCTTGCACGTCAGCCGCTTCCAACAGCTCCGGTCGTCATGCTTGATGGACCCACAGTGGGTGCACTTGCGCCTGGGGTAATCTTGGTCAGTTCGAGCCGGAAAACCCTTCGGCTGACCGGACCCGGCTGGCAGCCTGGACGGCTGACTGGCTTCTGCCGAGAAAAGGTACCGATACTGTTCCTCCTCAGACTCGCCCCCGGATCGCTGATACTCCTCTTCCGAGCTGGTCGCGTTTGACTCTCGGGCGACCATGCGGACGGCTCGGGCCGTCCTGGTAGATGGCGGCCGGCCTCCTTGATCCGCGTTAAATCGGGACTTGAAACGACCGGTTCCAACTGCCGCCTTGGGGCCTGGCTTCTTCGCTCTTAGGTAGGTGCGCAACGTCAATTCCAGCTCCGTCGTATTCTTCAAACGCAGTAACGCCAGCTGGTCTGCCAGCTCCCGATCGTCCAACGTGCTGATGAAATGTTCCACGTGTTCACGGGCGGCTTCCGACCGGCTGGCATCTTCTTTAACGGGAATATCCGCCCTCATGCCAGCGACATTTAAGCGATGGAGATACTCCAGGGGGGTCTCATCCGCCCGCTTCTTGGTGTGGAAATATTGTCGCGCCGCTGACGTTCCAGATCCGCAGTATTGTTCCTCGAACGCACCGGCCAATCCCCTCCAGTTTCCTCGGATTTCCCGGCTGAGCTGTTGGATCCAGTTTTTCGCTGGACCTTTCATCAAATCCCCAAAGATCAGGCATTTCTCATAGTCCGACGTCCGGTCTCTGAGAAATGCCGACTTCGTCTTGCTCAGCCATCCTCGGGCCTGGTCCTCGTCCGTGTCGCGTCCGGTGAAGTCTTTCAGCTCGGACGTGGCCGACATTCGCACCCTCGTGATCGCTCCCGAATCCGCGTCAAACGCTTGGGCCGAGGCCATATGGGCTCGGCGGGCCATCCCCAGATCCCAGTCATCCGGATCGTAATGGTACTTGGCCGACCTGACGGATTCCATATCCACGTCGCTGAGAGACAGCTTCCTGTTCGTTGGCCGACGTCCGGTCCGGCGACCTGTCTGGCGGCTCGGCGGGGCGGCATGGGGTTCACTCTGCTTGGACTGCACCGACTCCATGTCTTCGTCACTTGGCTCCCTCGCATAGTACTGGACTGGCTCGGACGCCTGCGTTCCACGACGAGCCGGCTGGTCCGGTGACTTCGGACTGCCGCGGCTGGCGCTCAGCCGACGTTGCTCTTCCAAGTATCGCTCCATCATCGCCGAAAACATGTTTTGCAGGTGATCCGGCACCTGAAGGCTCTCTTGAGGGGCGACTTGGGGGGCGACTTGAGGGGCGGCCGGGCTGCCAGATTGACATTCCTTTTTGATCCGCCCATCCGCGTCTTCGTCTTCCTCCTTCGGTTCTGGATCCGCCGTCGCCGTCCGCCAGGCCTGTACGCTGTACTGGCCGGCGTTCTTCCGCTCGGGCGTACCCGGATCCTCACGTCCTTCAAGTCTCATGGCCGTCGCCACACGCGCTGCTCCCCTTGGGCCAAGCGTCATGCGGGTGATACCCACCGATGAATCAGATGAGTCCGCTTCCGAAGGGGCAGACTCGTACTGCGAAGAACCTGAGTGTATCCCGGCCGGTTTGCTTGTTGCCGGCGGCGTGGACGGCGCCACTCCAGTCGTAGCTGTCATCTTCTTCGACGGTGGCGAGCAACCCACAAGCGGTACCAAATGATCGTGCAGGGCGCTGGACGCCTCCTTCAACTTGTCCATCTTCGGATCAAACAGCTTGTTCGGATCAAACACGCCAGTGTTAATGCCGGCTTGTTTGAGTTGATCGAATAGTCCTCAAGTAAGGGACACGTGGCCGTCTGAGAGAGTTGGGGGAGAGACGGGACCTTTCAATCCGCCTATGATCTTCGGCCGTGTTATCTTCAGCACCTTATCCGTCCGCAAGAATTGCCCCAACTCGTGAAGATGGAAAGCACGCTCCAAGTCTATATCCGTCGATAGGCCGTCCTGCTTTTCTTCTTCCTCTTCGAAACGCGGCCCATCTTTGTGGGTTGGATCATCCGATTCCTGCCAATCCTGGCTCTTTAGGGGTAGGGGGGGCCGATCGCGACTTGGTCCCGATCCAGCCGGCCTCCCACTCCGGTCGTATCCTACTTCAGCTTTTTCTTCCTTAAATTTTTCTTTTATATCCATAATATGCATTTGTTTGTTAGAATCATGGTCGAGACCATGATCCTTCCTCGGACTATGGCGACTCGCACCATAGTCCAGTTCGGCTCCATCCGTGTAGCGGCTGGCACTACAGTAAGAAGTACCGTAATCCGCCCCCGGCGGAGCCTCTAGGGGAGTAACTTCTTCTTTAATGTCAACCTCGAACTCCCCCAATCCGAGGCGACCATCGCATCCTTCCATCTTCAGCAGCATTGGGGGCGATATGCCTTCCCCCAATGCACCCGACACAACATCGTCAACAAATTTGACAGGTTTAGGTCTTTCGCCCGCTAGGGACTCGCGGTGATATCCAGGGTCACCAAGAGATCCGGGCACGCGCACCATTGTGGTGTAGTCGCTCTCGGAAAATCTTCCTGAGACGCGAACACCCACGGGGTCCCAGACGACTGACTATCGGAGGGGGTACTCCGTCCATCCGAGTCATGATCCGATCCGGCATCCGGCCGGCTAGATCGGTCACTTCCATCCGCTTGATCGTGACTGCTCGGATGTTGCATGTTGAAAGCTCACCTTGTGTACCCGTCAGTACTGGGTGGTTAGCTCTCCTGGTGGACCCTAGGGCGAAAAGTGTAAATCCGTCCAATAGGGAGATGAGGGTTAGGACTAGGGGTAGCTCCTGGGCGGAAATCGTCACCGGGGAGCTCGTCTGGCAATACACTTGAACTTTGTATAGTGCCGGCTGGGCCGAGAATAGTCGATCGGCCAGCTAAACCAATAAGACACTTGAAGTTTGTATAGTGCCGGCTGGGCCGAGAATAGTCGATCGGCCAGCTAAACCAATAAGACACTTGAAGTTTGTATAGTTCCGGCTGGACCGAGAATAATCAATCGGCCAGCTAAACCAATAACAATGAAGGGCGAATCCAAATGTGTATATGAGGCAGATACAACTCCACACTCTTCCACAGAAGGCCAAAATGTCACCACTTCCCAATACTTAATACCGTGTTCAAAACACGGGCGACTTGAGGTGAGTATACGAAGTCGCCGCGACTCCCGGTCAGGGGACTTCCGGTGGGTTAACTTAACCTTCCCCGGGCAAACCAATAACAGCAAGAGGGGACCTTGTTAGCCCTCTGCTGCGAACCAATAAAAGCGACTTGTGTCTAAGAAAGCGAAACGTATACTGATTTATCCTATATCCAATACTCCCTTCTGTGTGACCTACCCCAAATAGCCCGGCTGGCCAGTCGTGTGCCTTACCCGAAGTAGCCCGGTTAACTCCGACTTTGTGTACCCGCCTGGCCGGTACACCAACCCCAGATGGTATCAGCCCGGCCGGTACACCGAACCCAGCTGGTACTAGTCCAGCTGGTACATTGTACCCGGCCGGCTCGGCCGGATGGCCACCCATCCGAGCCACTCAGCCGTGGGCGCTAGCTCTTCCTCGGCAGCTTCTCATCCGATCCGAGTGCCTCCTTCATCCACTAGAACACTCATCTTCCTTCAGGATCCTCTCACTGATAACTTCCAAACAATCCGCCATCCGCACCTCGGCCGTCCGCCATCCGGGCCTCGGCCGTCTGCCATCCGCGCCTCGGCCGTCCGCCTGTCCCGCTAGCCCAACTATCCACGCTTTCTGTCACGTTCGTCCGGCCTGATTCCAAGCCTGGCGCCGTCCGGTCGCTTGTAAGTGCGTCCGGCGGCTCTCAGATCGCGTCCTCTATTGACAAGTCCGGGCCTCCAGCCAAGGACGTCATTTCAACCAATCAGATGAGAGCATCCATCATCATTAGCCCGTTAATTTCTTGACCACATCACCACAGTTTGAAAACGTGCTTGACTTTCTCCAGCAATATTTAGACCACAAGTATCGCGTCCTTCGTGTCATTCCACCAGAAGATTCTTTAAAGTACGGCTAATCCATTTCCTCCTGTCGTATGGACTCGAAAGACGCCGCCAAAGTTCGTCACAAAGACACTTGCTTGTTCAATGCGCTCGCCCTCAGCTGGACAATTTAATGTGTCCTTCATCAGCGCCACTCCTTGGCCATTACGACACATGACAGCTCGACAGTCCCACATTCACCGTATACAAGCTCAACCCACTGTCGCCGCCCATCGAGTCAGCTAGAGACTAACAGAGCCGTCGACCCAACTTGACTTGGATTATTATGCAAATTCTGGGCATCTACTCGCTCAAACGCGTCATTAAACATTTTCAAGAAGCAGCGGTGTTGTCGATTACACCATTAACTGATCCTGAGAACACTGTAACTCCACCAGCGCTTTGTCTCCAATATACTGTCGTACCATGGTCGCAACAGTCTTAACTAAGTGATGAGACAAAACGTCCGCCGAAATCGTTCCACCATGACCATCAAAGATCCCAAGCACTGGACCAGGAAATAAATCCACAGAATGCACGTGTCGACTTCATTCTTGCGCTTCATCCCCGCCCACGTCTCGGCCGCAAACCTTAGGCCAGGAATCAAGTACGCTTTTCCAGCTCTCGTTCGAAACTCTTTGCTCGATCATGGTACAGCACATGACTTGCTTTCACGCATCGCTTCTCTTCAACGTCATCTTCACGGATCTTACGCTTTGGCAGATTCGGATCGGCATTGAAAGACCATTTAGTTCTGTGGTGGAGCCGATTTCCAAATCCAAAAACCGAAGTCTTGGGCGGAATCCGGATACCCACTGGCCCGGACGACCAACTATCGGAGGGGGTACTCCGTTGATTCTGATCACATCAAGAATCAGATGAATACCATTTGTTGACTGATCTGATCTTCTCCGGTCACTGGCCGTCGTCATGCAGCGTCAGGACTATGTTCAACTTCATCTCATCTTGTGTACCCGTTGATCGGGGGTGTTAAACTCACTCAGGTGGACTCGTACTAAAACGATGATCTTGATCAGGTCGGAGGGGATGACCTTCTCGAGACGGGGGGTGTCCTCGGGTGGAAATCTTCACCGGAGAACGAATTAGGGTCGATACTTAATCAGTATCTAGACACTGATCGGGAAAGTTCGTCCGATCAGGCCAGCCAATGAGAGAGAGAGATAACAATAAAACCAAGAAAACGCGATCAAACCACGATCTTCCACAGTAATCCACAGACGTTATCTCCACAAAACCTATTTCAATATTAAACGTGTTCTAAACACGTGCGCGTGGGTGGTGAGGCTTGATCACCTAAACAAACCCGTCGGGGGTCTTCCGGTAAGCCAAAATGCGTCGAAACGCGTCTTAACCGGGAATTAATTGAGCAAGAGGGGACTAGTCAACCCTATGCTCCCAATGACCGTAACACGTGGCGGAGCGACTCTTTGCTTAGGGGGAAATCAAAAACCTGTTATTATATATGCCATTATCCTATACCTATGTACCATACACCAACCCATGCCTGATCTGTACTCCGACCCTATTCACTTCGTTGCATGGTTGTACAATGCCACCTTACCCATCCTGGCCGCACCTTCAAGCTGATCTGTACCATTTCTGCCCTGATCACGGCCGGACTTCTATAATGATCTTCAACCATCCCGATCTTCGATAAACAACTTGATAAACGCTTGAGATCTGCACTTCGGACACTTGTCCACTTCATATCCAGCCCGGTTTAACTGAGAACTTCACCTGCCTTTGCGTCTGGACGCAGATTTGGGGCGGATCAGCCCCGATCGCGATCAGCACCGCGATCGGCCGATTGATCAGGTAGTGATCAGGGTGATCAGCCCTCGATCACTTCGCAAACTCTGTTGGTTACCATCACACTGACTTCGCGTGTTCCCTCGGCCATATCATCGATCTTTACCCTTTGTCGGGTAACAAGATCACACTGATTCAACCGATCGAGTCTGATCGAGACTTTCCGCATCATTCCTGGACGAATCCATCGGTGATCATCATTTGTCCGGACTTGGCATTATACACGCAGCTTCCATTCCTCGTGCTTCATTCCATTTCATGTCTGATCTTCGTATCTCTGGGGACAAAATTAGTTGGCTAGGCCGATCGGGCCGAAACTCAAATTCAACTTCACCAGCTGCACTGTTCATAGATCGGTTAGATGACTGCCTCCGATGCGTCATGTCACCAGTTGCTGCATTTCCAACTCGTTATACATCCACGGGAACTCCACTTAGTAAACGTGATCACGATCGCGATCGTGATCTCCACCGTTCCATCAATGTCTGGAACTGGACGTAGTAACAGTACTTGGCTGATCTCTTCACATCACAAATACCCGTTGTCCGCCACCTTTTCGTCGTATATGCGATCGGCCTTTCCCACCCATCAACTGTCTCATGTTGATGGGTGTTCCATCGTCACCAATCAACGGCCATGTGTGGTCCACCTCATTCTCAACATTTTCTGATCGCTTTACCACAGCCGCCCCTGAGACAAATTGCAGCCGCGCAACGACTGCAGTTCGACTCATTCACTTCCAAATTTCCTCTTTGGCGACTACCATGGCTGACTCGAGCCGATCTTCTCTTCCTTCTTCGCCATCTTCGGCTGCCCTTCCGATCACTGCCTCGCCTCCCGTTTCCAGTTCGGCTGATCCAGCGACCACCCCGATCACGGCCTCGGCACCGATCACGACCAGTCTCATCCGTCCTACGACGACCATGACTTCATATCGTCCGCCTTGGAGTCTTCCCGCTCGGCCTTCCTCAGATCGCCCCGTCCGTTACTTGAAACAGCTCGCTCGTCTAGTGGAGGGATCTGGTCCACTCACGTTGGGGTCCATGGAAGCTTGCCGACTACGGTTGGAATTCCGAAGCGCAATTCCCGAGTTGATCTCCCTATATGATACCAATCGGGCGCTTAGTGCCGAATTATTCGATCGCTGGGTCGTAATCGATACCCTGGAACGTAATTCTGCCGATCAGGCTAGCCAGCTGTCGGCTCTCCGATTAGATCGCGACAGGCTTGACCGAGACCTACAAGACATGTCAGGCCGCGTCCAGAGTCTGACGATGGAGCGTGATCAGCTATCAGCTGAACTCGCTGCTCTGCGCCTCTCCAAGCCTTCGGATACCGTCGCCTCTCTGCAGTCGTTGATCAGCTCGCTGACCATTACTGTTCGCGATCAAGGTATGCTTATCCCGTTTGTTTCTTCTGCGATCTGTATATGACTTTCCATGATTGCTTCCAGATGAATGTATCGCGGCGATGAAGAGTTCAATGGTCGAGATGGTAGATCATCTGCAACAGCTCGATGATCACCGTCTCGACCATGATCAGCTGCTTCGTGATAAGATCCGCACTGCCGAGGACGTAGAGCGTTGGGAAGACGAGGTGCGCTACTCAGATGAGCAGGTCCACTCCTGGT
The DNA here is from genome assembly GCA_001887855.2 of Sclerospora graminicola. Classification (NCBI taxonomy): domain Eukaryota; phylum Oomycota; class Peronosporomycetes; order Peronosporales; family Peronosporaceae; genus Sclerospora; species Sclerospora graminicola. Next base: position 41,166 of record MIQA02023203.1, on the reverse strand, counting down.
AAAGCAGCTTTCCGATTCACACCTCGGCCGCGCCAACATACAGAAGAGGTTGTGCGAAAGTCGGAAGGAAGCTGAAGATTGTCGGCGCGAGTTTAATCGTGCTCGGGTTAAACTTGAAACCCTAGAGCTCGATGATCGCGCATGGATCCAGCATAACGCTGACTTCAGGAAGATTGCGATCCAGACTATGGAAAGGTCGACCGACCCGAACACCGATTCGGAGTCGCTTCGGACGGCTTTGCAACGATTTCCTGAGCTGATCAGCTCTCTTGCTCCGTCTGGAACACCTTCGCAACCTCCCGAGTCTGCCCCGCCATCACCCACGCTCTCCGTCGCTTCCTCGCCGACCCATGGTGCTGATCAGCCCGTGATCAGCACTGCAGCGGCTTTTGCGTCTAATCCACCCCGATCACCGCCAGCCTCGAGATCAGTCTCCTCAATCTTGAGTCCTGCGAAGCGTAAACGGGCCAGCTCGTCGAAGAAAAAGATGGCTCCCGCCAAGCGCTCTCGACTTATTGTTGATTCGGACGACGAGTCGACTGATCTGGACGAAAGGATGCTATCTGTTCTGGCCCGATCGCGCAGTGCTGATCGTCGAGCTCCGGTGGCGACCCCTTCAGGCGTGACTTCGCTGACCCAGGCCGTCGCTTTACTTGACTCCGATGGCGAGGACGAAGATGATCTTGAGGAGAGGCAACCGGATTCGGCTGTTCCCAGCATTCTTCCACCCGTCAATACGACGGTGACCACACGACCACCCAATTTCACGGGCGTCTTCATTCCAGCGAGAAAGTCGTCGATCGAGCAGGACGACTATAGCTATAATCAGATCCAACGGTTCATGGATCTATACGTCGTCATGCAGGCCAAACCGACTCCTGCTCACATTGGCAACTCGAAAACCTTGGAGTGCCGATCAGGTATGGGATCTGACGCCTCAGGTTCTTGCGGTGAGGCACAAACTCGTCCCTCGCTTGTGGTCCCGTCCGCCGGGATGGATATCCCAACTAGATCGTCGGTGCCCAAGGACACGCAATGGCAACCGGGTGTGCTGACCAGAGGCGCTATCGAGCTTCTGATCGATTCAGCACCTTGGGATATCCTCATGACGCCTATGCCCGGGTTGGAATTTTCCAATCGCCCCTGGTTTATTGATCTGCAGGGACGTCTGGCCCTGTATTATCAAGAGCATGTTCAGGCAATATGGGAGGCAACCCATCATTTCCCGATCATAGCGGCGATAAGCAAGGACGCGTGGTTGGAACATTATTATCACGCTCGCAAGCGCCGACGCACCAAAGCCGGGGCTGCATGGGCCGCGATCTGCGATCATGTGGTCAACGGGATTTAGCGCGGCGAGTGCAATCTGGACGTTTTCTTGTTTCCGGCCGTGCTGCACCTGCCTGTTCGCCGAGCGGGTGCGCGAGGTATCAAGGCTGACAGCGGGAAGTGGTATCCCGATTATGGACATCCGACTCCGATCGGCACGTTGCGTGATGCCTTGATCTTTGCTGATCACCAAGAACCTTAGCGGAACCAGTACCGATCAAGCCCTATGGATCATCCGGCGTTTACGGTTTCTCGTCAGCGCACGAAGTATGGCCCGTGATTGTCGTGACAACCAGATTTCGTTTCGTTTTTTCCATAATCATTAATATATCACGAATCGCTTCTTTATAACTTTCACGCTTCGTATCCATACTTCATATCCAGGTACCAATATCGTCTCCATCCCGTACATCGATCGTTCACATGTATGCAAATGTAGTTCTCGTGCATTATATATATGTATATTCATTGACTCTGGACCAGCTCAACCACCTTGATCTCCACCTGTTCGACCATTACCTTTGGCTGATCTGTCACAATGTGTCAGCTCGATCACGTTCAAACTCTCTTAGTAGAGCTCCACAGTTCAGATAACCCCAAATCGATTTCGTCTCACCCGATCACGTTCAAACTCTCTTAGTAGAGCTCCACAGTTCAGATCACGTTCATCTACCTACTCGGGATCGTCATAACCCTTCCACCGAACCTAGTAATCACGATGGGTTCGACCAAATCGGGTTCTCTTGCCTGATCGCTGGCCGGCCGGCGGCCCTTTTATGGTGCCCACGTCCAGTTCCTCAAGTTAGGCCAGTTTGTAACGGTGCCAGTGGGAAAAGCGAAGAAATAATGGTACGACCACACGACAGGCGGAGTAAGTAATGGCTGACAAGGGGCGAGTGCTGGGTACCCTCGTTTGTTTGGACCATCGAGTCAATGATTCCTGTTGGATGTACCCGAGGTCGAGATCGCGAGGCTCGTCGATGGCGTATGGGACTCCAGCGTCACTACCAACATGCGCGGGAACAAGTCAACGAACGATTGCGGAGGGCGATCCAAGAAAGGGCTGATCGGAACAATGATCATGCCGATTCACATAATATCGAGCCGGGATCAAGGGTCTGGCTTTACTTGGATCGCGTGAAAGAAGGATACGCCAAGAAGCTAGCACATTTGTGGCATGGACCATTCCGTATATCCGAACTGATCGGTGATCATGCCGCCCGGTTGATCACTGCTGGTACCGATTACGGAATTTTCCCGATCGTCCATTTGTCGAAGCTGAAGCTGGTCCGGGAATACCCCGATCGGCTCAAAACCAGGTTGTCATGCGATGATCAGCCAAGGTTTGACTTCGACGAAGCTCTCTTGCCCGAGGACAGTTGGGACAGAACGTTGGACCAGAACGACTTTGAAGTGGAAAAGATTTTGGATGCCAGATCGGGGGTCCCAACCGTATGCCAAGTAGAACGGAGTATCTCCCCTGATCCGATCGAAAGAGGAATTCAACGCAAACCCCACTCTCTCTGCATATTCATCCCAATCTTGTTGAGCGGAGTCCGCGACATAATCTTAATGGCTCTGGTTAACGTTTGTACCATGCGTTCGGCCTAACCGTTCGCTTGCGGACGGTAGTCCATGGTCGCGCTTTGTTTCTGGCCAAGCATATGATTGAATAATCGGAAAACTTCGACCATGAAACCTGGTTCGCGATCATGTCTGATCATTTCACTGGCTCCAAACCGCCTAAAAACACATTCTTCATAACTGCAAGCGACTTGTTGGACTGTTCGGGTAGATCCCGCTTTCTCGATCACCAATCCCGTGAACAGATCAGTCCAGATCAGCAACTCTGTGTTGCCCTTGAACGATTTTGGCAGGGACGGTATGTGATCCATCGCTATCACTTGGAAAGGGTAGGTCGCCTGGATATTTCCAGGTGATCTACCCCGGATGTTCGGCATACCTTTCCCGGTTTCGCAATCCGTACATGTCCCGACAAACTTTTGGACACTTCGATATAAGCCTCTCCAATGAAAATGTTTGCGAACCCTGTGATACGTCCGACCTACGCCCTGGTGACCACCCTCTAAACTGACGTGATAATGGTGTAAGATATCAGCTTGTAAAGTCTCCGGGATCACGAGCCTTGCTGATCGGTCCAGATCTGCATCGGCCTGATCAGCTTGAACATAGTAAAACAATAGATCGTTTTCGTCGATCTCATAGTTGGACGCGATCTTAGCACAATCTTTTGCTTCAACTTCTCCAGATCTCCATTCAGAAACGCCTTCAAATCAACGATCCATTTTTCCTCGTCTTGTGCCTTGAGAATTCTTTCGATCCGCATCTCCTGTACTATTTCTTCTGTTAGGCTTTCTCGAGAGAGTGATCTGTTAGGTGGTGATCTGGTTCGCGATCTCGTCATAATCGAGATCTGGGCTGCTTCCTTTTCATCTTCCACACGAATCAGCTCAGGCAGCCTATTGATCTCCACCAATTCCTCCAGCAATGCTTGATCAGTAACTATTGATCCGGTCTGATCACGCTTGGCCATAGTGGCTAGGTGATATGCACTCCGATTCCAATCACGTTTCACATGTGAAAGATCACGCCTTGGCCATCCACGTAAAGCTTTCATAACGCGATCATTCAGCAACTTCAAACGCGGTGCTTTACAATCGATCTCTCCAGTGATCTGCCGAATTACCAGGTTTGAATCTCCGCATATGATTACTTTTCCGATCTTTTGAGATCCAAACCTAGCATCAGACCACGATATTCGGCTTCATTGACCGTGATAGTCTGAACCGGCTGATATAACAGTCCATTCTGGCAATTTCCATAGCAACGCGCTATGCGCCCCCACGCCTTTCTTCACACTCGCTGATCCGTCGAAACTTACAACGATCAGATTTTCCTCCGAGCCGACGATCGGTGGGGGTATAGTGATCGATTCTCGTGGTTGCTTCCGAGGAGCGACCTCGATCAGGGCTTCATCGACTTCTGATCGGGGCGTGATGCTGGCTGCTAGTGTTCCAAGAATTTCTTCTTCGCCCTTGGTGCACTTGATGATCTCCAAGGTCCACTGAGATAACAGCGCTGCCCATCGCCCCAGTCTCCCGTCTAAACCACTCGCTGACAGTAACCAAGCCAAACTAGATCGCCTGGATAATACCTTAATCGATCTAGTTACCAGCATAGAGTAACAAACATCCAATACACGTAATAATGCTAGCACTTCTTTATCCACAATACCATAGTTAACTTCGTTCGGTTTTAATGTTCGGCTTGTGAACGTCACCGGGCAATAAACTCCGTCGTGATCTTGGACCAGTGCGGCTGATATTGCCCATTTACTGGCATATAGGATCACCACGGGAATCTTCTCCGGATCGAAGTGTTTCAGTATCGGCGTCGAGATCATCTTCGCCTTTAACATACTGAAGGCTACAATAGCTCGCTTCATATGGTCCTCTGACCCTGGATCAGTCCGATCGATCAGTGATCTAGTCTTGAGATCCATTTCAGTAACTTCCACTTCGTGATCAGTCTCAATTTGTGATCTTCCTACCCGATCACGTTTTCGTAGCCCATGATAATCCATTTCCTTCAGTTCATATAGTATAGCGGCGTAAATTGAGAAGTCTTCGATAAACCGACTATAATGATTCAGAGATCCGAGAAAGGATTGCATGGCCTTCAGTGATCGGGGAAAAGGTAGGCTGCTGAAAGTAGCCAGATCTTTCGGGTTTGCTTCCAAACCTTGGATCGACACGTTATGGCCGAGGTAGGCTGCCTTGGGTTGACCCCAGAAACTTTTGACCACACTGATCGATAAATTCCAGCGCTCGCAGGTGTTCAGGAGTCGTTCGACCTTTTTGCATAGCATATCCCATGATGTTGCTGTGACCAAGATGTCATCTATGTATGATCGCCTTCCCAACACTGATCGGCCCTGATCTTGGTCTGGTTCACCTTCCGTAAACACATCATGTAGATCGGTGGCTTTCCGATCAGCACTGATCTGGAAATATCCATAGAGAGCATTGTCGATCAGCCTCTGATAGATCTGTGGGGCATTCTTTAATCCAAACGGCATCCGATTCCATTCAAAAAGTCCGAAAGGTGTAACGAAAGCCGAGATCTCTCGAGCGAGATCAGTCATCGAAACCACCCAGAAACCACTAGCCATATCCAGCGAACAAAACCATAAAACTTTATCCAGATCTTCTAATAAATCATTGATCAGGGGCATCGGATAGACCATCAATTTCGTGAGGCGATTCACCATTCTATAGTCGATACACAATCGAATAACAACCCCATTCTTCTTAATCACGACCGCGATCGGTGATGCCCACTGCGATGTTGATGGTCGGATGATCTTTGTACTCAACAAGCCCTTGATCAAATCGGATAACTTTTCCCGGTATTGAGGTGCAACTTTACGACAACGTTGAGCGATCGGCCTCGCATTTCCCACGTCTATATCACAAACAGCTCCGAATTTGGCTGGGGGTAGGGCGTTACCTTTCCCCATCAGTAAGTGGCGCCTTTTCCAGATGATCTTCTTTGATCTGCTCGGGAGTGTTCACTTCGGGATCACCGACCTGTACATCTTCCATGGTGACTTCTGGCATGTTCGGCGATACCTCTGGCAAAACGGCCATCTGCTTCTCTATACCTTCAATGTACTGATCACCACCTTCATGTATACACACTTGTTCATCTATCTGATCTGCCTTTTTGTGATCGGTATCATCTTTGAGTCGCCCCTTGTAGGTCATCCAACCGGTGATCTACTTCGGGTTCACTTTCCTCCGTAATGACTTCGGAAGATTCATCCTCCTTTTCCTTCTCAAGATCGTTCCTGAACTCTTCACCATCATTTTAGCTCTCTGGATCCGTTGTCTTCGGTGAGCCGGGTCTAATAATATTAAATATTTGTGGACCTTTTTTGACCCGACTTTCCCCTATCGCTTCGATCGGCGGTCTCCTGATCAGCAGCTTGGTCGGCGTAGAATATTCCGGCTTCTCGACCATAGGTGAGGTATCTTCATCCGCTAAGTCTTCGTCACTGATCAGGTCCGTGGTGGCTTGATAAGCCAGATTCTGCCATTCAATATATCTTCGTGATCCCACTGAGACATACCCGATCTGTCGAGGTACTTTCCCTTCGGGTAGCCACATCCCTAAGATCATGTCTTCGTGAACGATCAGCGGCTGATCGGATATATTTGTAACCCTGATGTAACTTGATCTGCCAATACCCTTAACGAACGTTGGTACCCATCGTTCACCACGGGTTAACCACAATTTCTGTTGCCGATCACTCGGCCGAATCATCACATCGACTGATCGGGCCACCCCGATGTTCTCGTACTGACCCATTTTAAGCATCCGCACGTTGAGTACCATATAAAGGGCGTCGGCCGGATAACTGAATCTGCACCTCATCCGGAAGAGTGAGGGTTCCATGAGACAGATCGAGCCGTATACCAGCTGGTACCATGAAATCCATTCCCAATATCGCGTCTTGGCCGGCTAACCGGCCAACCCAAGCATTGAAATAGTAGACCAGTGATCCTGCCAAGGTGATTTTGACACGTGATCGTCCTTCCGTCATGTATGAACTTTCGCCGATCCCAAAACATTCTTGCCTCTGGGTACTGTCTATACGACATCCCACCTTACGAGCAAATGCGGAGTCGATGATCGAGATTTCTGCCCCAGAGTCAAATAGAATAGTGGCTTTTTCATTGTTGATCTTTCCATTAGCTTTTGCCTGTTTAAACCACTTGTCGGGAGAGTGATACTTCCAGTATCCTCGGGATTCACCGGGCAGTAGATCCAATTCCATGATCACGTCCGATCGGGAATATTCATCCACTCTGAGACTGTAGATCGGACACCGATCGATGCAATTTGGATTAGAACATGTATTGTCTGTTATCTTCTTTTTCTCAAACTTATCTCAGCTACCGACATATGCATAAATGCAGAACGTAGATCGCTCGGCTCGAACCAGATTCCAACCTGGCGAGCGATCTAGTTTAACATCTTCTCGACATCTGGTGGAAGCATGCCAGCATGTTTAGTCGGCACATACCACTTGCGCATCAGATTGAAAAATTCTTCAATAGGGCAGGCACCGGCGTCGTGAAGCTTCCCACAAGTTTTGCATACGAAACAACAATGATCAGAAGGGTGACCTTTACGATCATATTTTCCACACGTAATTCTTTTCCAGCAATCACGATCTCCATGTTTGGTCGATCCACAATGCGCACATTTCTTACGAGATCGGTCCTGATCAGGTTGGATACCACCAGGTTTCCGTCCATCCATGCCGTTAGTCGATGATCTCGGGCGATACACTGGCTCTGTCGTAAAGATATGACGATACTGTTCCTCGTCCGAGTTCAGACTTGATTGACCACTTTCCTCTTCCGAACCGGAACTATCTGATTCCTTCGTGATCATCCGAATTGCTCTGGCTGGTCGTGCCGCTGGTATCTTGCCCTGATCAAGGTGTGGTTTCGACCGGTACCGGTTCGATCCTACCTCGACCTTGGGCTGTCGACTTTTGGCTCGCTGCAGCGTCCTCAGAGTCAGTTCCAATTGCTCCGAATCCTTTATACGGAGTAGGGTTAGCTGATCAGCCAGATCACGATTGTCCAGAGTGCCAATAAAGTGTTCGACATGCTCGCGAGCTATATCCGGGTGTCGTGGGTCCTTGATCGGCATTTTTGCGCGTAGGCCAGCCACATTCAGCCGATGTAAGTATTCGATCGGCGTTTCGTCGGATCTTTTCTTCATGTGGTAATACTGTCTCGCGACAGAAACCCCCGAGTTGCAATATTGCTCTTCAAATTCTTCACACAATCGAGGCCACTTCAAACGCACTTCTCGGCTCAGCTGCTGAAGCCAGTTCTTGACCGGACCTTTCATTAGATCAGCGGAGATCAGACATCTTTCACCTTCCGGTGTCTTGTCTCTCAAAAAGACTGATTTAGTCCGACTCAACCAAGCTCTAGTCTGATCATCATCCATGTCCTTGCCGGTGAAATCTTTTAATTCCGAGATCGCCGACATTCGCACTCGAGTGATCGTTCCCGAATCACTGTCAAATGCCTGCGCGGAGGCCATATTCGCCCTACGAGGCATCTCAATGTCCAGATCATCCGGATCGAAATGCTGACTGATCTCTCCTTCTGACTCCATGTCCACATCACTACGTGGGGGCGATCTATGAAATCGATCTTGGTGACCGACCTGGCATATCGATCGAACAATTCCGGCTGATCGGACTGATTCCATATCCACGTCCACGGGTCTCTTGACCGGTTTCTCAGCGGATTGATTCATGTTCGATGCTGATCGCCATGGTTGTCCTTGCCCAGGTGTGTACTGAGGTAATCCGTATTGTTCACTCGCAAATCGGTTCATCATAGTCGCGAACATGGTTCTCATTTGCTCTGGGACCTCCGGTATGTTGGTAGGGTCACTGCTGGGAGTCGGATTGTTCTGTGGAACTTCTTGAGCATCTTCAAAACTATCATCTGATCCGACTCGACCAGGTTCAGGCTTCCTTTTCATGTTCTGCGACTCGATCTTGGGGTCGATCTGCTTGATCCCTTTCGGGACCAACGTCATACGTGTTATTCCAACCGAGGAGTCGGTGGAGTCCGCTTCAGATTGTGATGACGATTGGTAAATCGACTCAATATCCATAGGATATTCAACCAACTGCGATCGGTGTGAAGGATCCGCGATCGGCGACTGGACCACGGGGTTCGCCCCGAGTAACGAGGCAAGGTGATCATACAGAGTTGTCATAGCTTCTCTGATCGTCCCTTGGTCCAGATCGAACAGCATATTCGCGTCGAACGCACCAGTAGTGAAACCAACTTCGTCGATCTGCGCCAAGAGGTTCCTGATCAGATCAAGTTGACTGCCTGTGATAACCGGCCTGGTCGCCCGACCTTCAAGCTTCCCGATGATCTTGGGTTTTATGATCTTCATCACTCGGTTGGTAGCTAGGAACTTGTGAAACTCTCGAAGATAGAACAGTCGTTCTACATCTTGAACAGTGGTCTTCTCAGCTGGTTCGGTCTTCTCTTCGTCTTCTTCGAAGATCTTCGGTTTAGGTTTCACATATTTTTTAGGTGGATCACACTGATCCGCCCCCATGTTTTTTCTTTCTTTTTCCATTTTCTTCTTATGCATAGGATCGAGGTTAGCACCTCGATCCTTTCCTGGGTTATAGTTAACTTTACTATAACCCAGATCGGCCCCGATCGGGGCCCTGTGGGGAGTTGTTTCATCTTTAATTTCGACCTGGCACTCCACCAGACCAGGTCGACCATCGCTTCCTTTAGGTTTGGACAGCATTGGAGGCGATACGCTTTCCTCCAATACACCCGAAAAAGTTTCCTCCACTTTGATTTTCACATCTTTTTCATCATCAAAGGAATCACGGTGATATCCTGAGTCACCAAGTGATCGGGCACGCGCACCATTGTGTGGAGCCGATTTCCAAATCCATGACCGAAGTCTTGGGCGGAATCCGGATACCCACTGGCCCGGACGACCAACTATCGGAGGGGGTACTCCGTTGTTCCTGATCAGCATCAGAATCAGATGAATCGCCATCATAGTGGTTGATCTGATCCTCCCGGTCATATGGCCGGTCGTCATGACGTCAGGATCTATGTTCAACTTCATCTCACCTTGTGTACCCGTTGGTCGGGGGAGGTTACACTCACTCAGGTAGACTCGGTGACGAAAAGAATGATCTTGATCAGGTCGGAGGGGATGGCCTTCACGAGACGGGGGGTGTCCTCGGGTGGAAATCTTCACCGGAGAACAGGTTGGGGTCGATACTTAATCAGTATCTAGACACTGATCAGGAAAGTTCGTCTGATCAGGCCAGCCAATGAGAGAGAGATAATACGAAACCAAGAAAATGCGATCAAACCACGATCTTCCACAGTAATCCACAAACGTTATCTCCACAAAACCTTTTCCAATATTAATGACGTGTTCCAAACACGTGCGCGTTGAGGGTGAGGTTCGATCACCTAAACAAACCCGTCGGGGGTCTTCCGGTAAGCCAAAATGCGTCGAAACGCGTCTTAACCGGGAATTAATTGAGCAAGAGGGGACTAATCAACCCTGTGCTCCCAATGACCGTAACACGTGGCGGAGCGACTCTTTGCTTAGGGGGAAATCAAAAACCTGTTATTATATATGCAAATATCCTATACCTATGTACCATACACCAACTCATGCCTGATCTGTACTCCGACCCTATTCACTTCGTTGCATGGTTGTACAATGCCACCTTACCCATCCTGGTCGCACCTTCAAGCTGATCTGTACCACTTCTGCCCTGATCATGGCCGGACTTCTATAACGATCTTCAACCATCCCGATCTTCGATAAACAACTTGATAAACGCTTGAGATCTGCACTTCGGACACTTGTTCACTTCATATCCAGCCCGGTTTAACTGAGAACTTCACCTGCCTTTGCGTCTGGACGCAGATTTGGGGCGGATCAGCCCCGATCGCGATCAGCACCGCGATCGGCCGATTGATCAGGTAGTGATCAGGGTGATCAGCCCTCGATCACTTCGCAAACTCTGTTGGTTACCATCACACTGACTTCGCGTGTTCCCTCGGCCATATCATCGATCTTTACCCTTTGTCGGGTAACAAGATCACACTGATTCAACCGATCGAGTCTGATCGAGACTTTCCGCATCATTCCTGGACGAATCCATCGGTGATCATCATTTGTCCGGACTTGGCATTATACACGCAGCTTCCATTCCTCGTGCTTCATTCCATTTCATGTCTGATCTTCGTATCTCTGGGGACAAAATTAGTTGGCTAGGCCGATCGGGCCGAAACTCAAATTCAACTTCACCAGCTGCACTGTTCATAGATCGGTTAGATGACTGCCTCCGATGCGTCATGTCACCAGTTGCTGCAATTCCAACTCGTTATACATCCATGGGAACTCCACTCAGTAAACGAGATCACGATCGCGATCGTGATCTCTACCGTTCCATCAATGTCTGGGACTGGGCGTAGTAACAATACTTGGCTGATCTCTTCACATCACAAATACCCGTTGTCCGCCACCTTTTCGTCGTATATGCGATCGTCCTTTCCCACCCATCAACTGTCTCATGTTGATGGGTGTTCCATCGTCACCAATCAACGGCCATGTGTGGTCCACCTCATTCTCAACATTTCCCCTGATCGCTTTACCACAGTTCATTCTAATGTCTCTTCCATTTTTAGTCTCTTTCTGATGCTCTTCTTTACTGGAACTACAACTTCAGCACGAGCTCCAGCCGCTGCACACAAGTAATGTTAAAATCCTAGTACCTCATTAGCCTCGCGACTCCGCTAAGAATACATACCAGCTGTGGAAACTTTGGCCAACATCAGGTCCCGCTCGACGTTATTCTTCTCGCCATTCTTGCCCCTACCGAGATGTTTACATTCAGCTTTCCATCTATAAAAAATGAAGCAAATAGTTAAAAGCTAATAATTTATCAGTTCAAGCAATAACTCTAGACTGATCATTCATGCACTGAGAGCGCTTAGAAGTACCGTTGACGATCAAGGAAAGCTCTTCGACCTCCACGCAAAACACGACGAGACTGAACCTACACCAAACCATTAAAAAAATAAAATAAACATAAACATAATAAAAAATAGACATAACATAAATAATGCCATCCACCTTGGGCGTCAAAAAGATGGACAATAAATGGTTTTAGTCGATCAAATGCCGCAATCATAGCACGCTTGCCAAAGTCTTTCATTGGGCCGAGTGCCTGGCTTCTCCACTTATCCGTACAGCATCCAGTACTACACAAAACATAGCATAGGCTTACAAGAATGACTGCAATCCATAATAAGTAGGCTAGAATCTTTTACCTGCATGTGAAACAAAGTGTCGCATGATAGTCCTCAGAGAATTGCTTAGCGTGGTGTGTTCTTTCATGCTTTGGTCCCATATGCCAGAAATAGGTATGACATGTTGGTGACTGAGAGCTTTCTTGATAAAGGCGCACGTTCGTGAAAAGAAATGGGTGGTGCATTGCGAATTTGTCGTGAAATCCTCTTGTGCACCACACCCGAGATCATTTTTTTTGTTTTTGGTCAGTTGAAGAGCTATACCCTTTGGAAACCAATTGTGATGGTTTATATCGTTTATGAAAAGGTGTCGAATAATTTTGGTCATTGTTGATTCTATTTTGGACATTTGACGAAACCAATTGATCTTTGGTGTATAGTCTAATTAGTCTTAACTATTAGCTAATATGAACATATGTAATCTAAAATGTAATCTTGGTTCAGAAATTCTGGATATGGTTCCTTCGATTGCTTCACATCTTGGAGCTGGCAATTGGGTACAGGAAACAGGATCCGGTGCTGGAGGGTGATTAAATACGCACTGTAAACTGATTTTCAGTCGGATTCCTTCTTCGCGTAACGCATAGAGCCTTGATTCATAATCCGCTACCGCTTCGACTTGGGCTCAACATTGACGCCAAATGAAGTCCAAATGCTCGTATGCATCTTTTACTATACCTTGAAAGATTGCTTGATTTCGAAACTGCCATAACCATGCCATTCCAATCCCGCAAAGTCCTTTCCAAAGCCGGTTCAAGACTTCTGTATATGAATCGTCGTACCATCCGTTTTGGTTCATCATCGCCTTTTTGACATTCAATCCAATTGATGGCGCTCGTCTTGTCACCACCGCTGATTGAAAACTTTGTATACTCGAATCCGGTACCATCGTTCCACGCCACTGCTGTAACAAACGTCTCCAAAATCCTTGAGCTCTTGGACATTCCCATAAGATATGACAAAGATCTGTCCGCGTACTGGTACATCGGTCATCAAGTTCACATATACTGACTTGGTGGGTCCGGACATAAAAGGTATTTAGTTGCATGGTGGCGACCCGAAACTGTACCCACAATTGATAGTTAGTCAACATGTTATCATGTTCCCATACCTGATTTGGATCCACATCTTGAATATCATTCCACCAAGAACTCTGTGTGCAGTTATTTCTCCACTTCCTTAGTAAAGTCGTTAATTGTGGCGCGACCCCTTGATAGTACAGCTTCCGAAAGGAGCGACGCAGTTTAGGTCATATCTTCCTTATTGGTGTGTCTTCGGCTACCTCCCATCCTATAAGATGCAAATACGGATGAGGCTGGAAAACTACCTGTTCTCCAACTAGTGATGAATCATCTGTGTTGTCTAGTTTCGTACTTCCAAATGATCCCATCAGCTTGTTGCTGAAGACGCACTTCTTCCTCCTGTATCCTCCCTTTCCCTATTATTTCCCCTGGAGCCGTGATATCCCATGATAAAGTTTCTAAACATGTCGGCCCTCGACTAAGCCGTATCTACATCCGCTCCCCAATATAATGGTCGACTTCTGCTCTTGGCGACGCGATAATTATCGCACACAGCCATTGACCAACTTTGGCTCGTGTATACGAAATCCCTTGCATTCCCTGTACATGCCAGACAAACGTAGAATTATTTTTATCCCTATATCCAATACAACCTTTTTTGTAACCTACCCCCAAGGACCGGCTGGATAGTCATGTGTCTTACGTGAAATAGTCGAGTTAGCTTCATCCGGATGCTCTTTTGTGTACAGTACACCAAACCCAGCCGGATCGGCCGGATGCTCTTTGGTGCACTGTACACCAAAACCAGCCGGCTCGCCTGGATACTCTTTGGTGTACTGTACACCAAAACGAGCCGGCTCGCCTGGATACTCCTTCGTGTACCACACATCAAATATCCGGCTCGACCTGGATAGCCATCCATCGAAGCCCACTTGGCCGCTGGCGTTAACCCTTCCTGAGTAGCCTAGCGTCCACCTCTGGCGTCTCATCCGTCTTCCACAAAGCCCAGCCTTCTTCAATACCCTTCGCACATACACCTTCCAAACAATCCGCCCTTTGGTCATCCACCAGCTGCGTTCATCCGCCCCACCTGATCCGGATGGCCCATCTCCGGTTAGCCCAATTACAAACCCCTTGATCACACCCATCTGGCTCGATTCCGTGCCTGGCACCATCCTGCCGCTGGTGGATACGCTTAGCAACTGCCACCCAGCATCTACGCCCTTGGCCGGTATTTTCTGCCAATCAGAAGGCACCCTCGGCCAGATGTATTTCATACCTGCCCGTTAATTAATTCACAAGTCACTTTACCACAGCCGCACAACGGTTGAGGCACGATCTCACCTGACACAAGTCTTTTCGATATCTCTTATTCGTGCCCCGATTTGGTACATCTTCTGCACGATTTCTGGGGTTTTCTATTAAGCCGGTATTCAAGCTGGCTTGAAGTCTCATCCGTTGATGCTGACCTTATCTTGATACATTTTCAATTCTGCAATTTGACAAGGATAACATATGTCGAGTTACTCGGGTGGAATTTGCAGGGCCGCCGGATTCATCCCGTATTCCCGATCTGGTGCTGACTCCGACTGACATTGATCCGGCGCTCCGCATTCACGGTCAGGTCTGCGGTGACCGGGACAGATTAAGGGACAATGTCTCTTCCCTTCCGGCTGGTCTTCGATCCCGTCAGGCCGACTCCGAAGTTCTAGCGCTGAGATGCGCGACTCTCTGTGCGATGCTGGATCGCACTGATCCACGAACTTCCGAGCTGAGGCGTAGCCGCCAGGAAGCAGCGGATGAAGTAACCCGTCTTCGGGCCATTGCAGGCCAGCTCACTGACGCCCTACAACAAGCCGCTGCACCATCTGCCCCCACCTCCGAAGTGGCGGAGCTGGGAAAAAGAATAGAGGTGCTGACGGCACAAGTAGATAGCCTGGAACACATCCAAACGGATTTGGTCCAGCAACTCGCCTCCGCCAACCGCCGAGATGACGAAGCTATCGCCCGGAAATCCTCCTTGAAACCGAGTGATCTTCAGCGATAGGTGACCGATCTCTAAGGCCAGGTCGCCAGCCTGACGAAAGAGAGGGACCGCCTCCGCACGCTGGCGGACGTCGTCGAATCACTCCGGTCTTCAAACCAAGAGTTAGTTCACCACTCAAAACTTCAGCGTAAGTGATTCGCCCACTCTGATGTCGTAACTCGGTCGCTTACAATTTGCATGGCTATTTCGGAAATTCGGCGGATTACCTCTTCAGCTGTTCCAACTGTTCGCAGTCCAACAGTTGGAACAGCTGAAGAGGCAATCCACCGAATTTCCGAAACATCCCAAGAGTTGACCTTTTGTGTGCGCTTATGCTGTTGATGGTAAAATATCTGCTATATAGAGACTTTTTGTTGATTGTCACTGATAGTACCTGTTGTTACTTGTCGTCCAGCTTCTCAACCGCTCGGTTCCTCGCAAACAAAAAGTTGGACAAAAACGAAAACGTAATCTCTCAGGTTCAAATAATGGTTAAGAACTTATTACAGACCAGAAAGCCGTCGTCAAGATGTACGTAACGCGCGCTACGTATGGAGTTGCCACATGCCGCTATTGCGAGATAGAAATATCGTCACGCAATGTAGATTGCTGGGCATCACACCTGCGGGGATGTGCACAAACCCCGGAAGATATTAAGGAGCAGATTCAGCCGTTACGGACAAATGGTCCCACCGAAGCTGCTTCAACTGCGCCAGTGAAGCTACAGGATCAGACAAGTTCTGTTCCTGCTGCTACTGGTATTAAAGATCGTATCCACTGCTTCAAACTCCATGAAACCATCGAATCCTTCATTCAACCACAGCCCCTGTCCACCACTCCATTGTCCTAAATTACCAAACCATTGATGCGCAATCTCATGACACACCGTCCGAGCTGTCGCCATTTTCTGGCTAAAGCTACTGAGCTGCTCACCAATAAGCAGCCTCGTCTCACGATACGTGACGACTCCCCAGTTTCCATTGCTCCTGCTGCAAAATCAGGAATGCCAAATTTTTCCATGTAAAACGACAATGCCTTGGCTTCCACGTCAAGAGCAAATTTACCACGTCAGTGCGTCCAACAGGTGCGTATACATACACTAACACTCCTTCCTTCGTGATCGTCGATACTACATCGACCTCACCCACTACTATTTCTGCATCATCTGCCGCATCAACTAGCGTCTCTGTAGCGGCACCTATTAATACAATATCATCGACGCTCAACTTTTATTGGCTATACCATCGAACGACCTCGTCAATGTTCAAGCTGTATTTCTCCCGACTTATCGGTCGTTGTCTTGACCATTTAACCAGTTGAATATGCTGTACTGCATCTACAATTGGACTCGCGCCATATTTATGAGTCTAACGACGTTCCTCCGTCATTCGTTGGTGAATTGAAAACGAAAAGCAATCGTCGTCCCATCAATAGCAGCTAAAGACAATATAGAACAAATAATTAATTCACAAAAGCTTCAAATATTATGACCTACATTACATGAGACGCAATTCCTTGGACGTAAAATAACTTTCAGCTTTGCAATCTATGGGTGTGTTAGTATCTTCATTTTTGTCGTCTTCTTCATCATCAATGCTTGAGCCATCTCTGGTCTCAAATGGCTTTTCCCGAATATTGATACTGATATTATGCAATATAAAGCACGCTCTCTGTCGCTCCCCCAACACCGAGATAGTATTCATACGTTGACAAAATTGAGAACCTAGTCTTGATCATTCCTAGCCAATGCTCAATAGCAATTCGCGCGCGCAAGTCGGTGGTTGAAACGAGCATTCTCACGCGTAGTTGAAGTGGGGCGTTTGTATGACGAAACAATAAATGAAAAACAGACGCCGTAGGCACTGTATCCGAACAAAAACCGTCCCGGGGAGAAAAAATGATCTGGGTTGTGCGATATGGTCGCAAATGATAGTGCCCGTTTGTCATGAACCGAACCGGGTATTCCAAGCATACACATAGTTAAAATATTATTGCAGCACGCATAAAATTAAAAAATGCAGTTACCTGGTAGTATGTCATACGAAGCAAATGATCGCAAACAATTTGGGCATTGAAGCAGTAGTCTGACTTTCTAGAAAAGTAACATTCCGGATTAACAGGCGGGGCGTAGCGCAGTATAAATACTGTGCCGTCAATAAACCCAATACAATTTTAGAGTAAAAAACGACTATCAGAAAGATTAATATACAGTATCTTCATGCCTTCACCGATACCAAAATGTTGTGCCGTGCTATGATATGAGAGCGATTGAAGAGATCATAGAAAAACTTCTAGTTGCAGCTGGATGGGGGATTGCTTCTGCTTTCCATGCGCCCTCGCAAAAACCGCATGATTACTCACAAGCTCTAAGACGTATGCAAACGTCTGAACGCTGATTTTAAGTTTTCGACGGGATCTCGCTGGGTCCAAACGGAAAATCCTTTCGGGATCCCACTTGCAGATTTTGGATACAGGACTGCGATGCAGATACCGCGTCGCTGCTAGCTGCGCGAAGAAACGGACTCCTATTCGCTCTCTGACTCATCACTCGAATCAGAGAGCACGCGGTTGTGCGCGATTGCTTCCAACCAAATGGAAGCAGGGCCTCTCGTGCCAGCCTTCGCCATCTTTTTCTTGGTGTGAGATCAGGCGTAGGCTACTTTCGTGCCATTGGATAATATAAAAAACAGGCTGTAGGTTCGCGCTGATTGGTCGTATTCATCGATCTACGAAGTATCTACCAAAACACTTATAGATTTGACAACCTAACACCTGCATTTTCTCCTGTGTTAACGGTTAGCCAACCAAATCACAGAAATATTTTCACTCAGTCTTTCTTTGATAAGGATAAAATCACCACCCTGTTTTGAAACTTAAAGCGTTGTCGAAATACTTCAGAAGTACTTTATCGGCTGTATGAAACGTGCCACACGGAGACACTACTGGTTGAAATGCTGCCTCGGGTCTTGGCACGCTTCGGTTGTTGAAGTCTATCGAATGGTTTGGCGCGTATGTGATCCCTAAACGAATTTGCTGCAGCTGAACAACTACTGACTGTGCTGTTTAATGAGGATTCTGAAGAAGAACAAATTAAAAAAATAAGATCACCCACGGTTACCTGTACGGGAAAAGAGATGCAGGGGATGGATGTGATGTTGTGTTTCGATGATCGAATCTTTGAGATTAATATCAAATCTGACAAGCGTTTTTGGGAGTGATGAGTGTAGATTCCGACGGAATGGCGTCTTGGCCATGCTCGAGCGTGACAAGAAATGTCCACAGAGATGGCAGGATCTCACGGGAAAAGCGATGTGTTTCGATGATCAAATCTTTGAGATTGTGCTGGAAGCTGTCCAGCTACGAAGAGCGGCGGGCGGCCCAACGGAACCAGGGAATGAACCCACGACGAATTGGAGGCCCCTTCCTTTGCTCTGTCACGATACAAAAAATACGCCCGAGCATGCCAAAGTGGGCGAATATTTGGTGTTGGAATTATGCCAAGCGGTAGGTTGCAAACACCCATACAACGAGATGAAACGTGAAATGACCTTAGCCACTCCTTTTGTAGATTGACAGGCTAAAGAATCCGGACGACGAGATCATTCAAGTCATAGAAAAGTTTGAAACGCGAAGAAACGTGCACTTGCTTTACTCCCTTCTGCACGTGTAAGATGGTCAAGAAAGCGCATATCAATTTCTCTCTTTTCACAGTCTTTTCTGTTTCCTCTTTTTTTACATTTTCCATTTCTTTATAATTGATTGACTCGCTTTCGCTTGTCCACTCCAGCGGCCAAAATCATAGCGTTGCGGCGAAGAAACACGAGACTCGCACGGTTCTTCTCTGTATTGATTGGGCAGATTGCGACTATAGTTAGTCGTAAAATGCCTAATTCTCGAATGGTTGCAGGCGGGATGCGATCGTATTGCCTTGGCACCAACGTCGACGCTCTCTCCTCTCAGATTCAAGGATTCGATGCCCAAGCATATGTTCCCCAGAAAGATATCATCGAGTCTGGGAGTAGACCGTGATACTGATAAGCATCAATGTCTAGTATAATCGTAAATTTATCATCTCGCTTGAGACCTAGTCGTTTCATCCCCAGTCTTGCTTCCATTTGATTGATTGCCCTGGGTAAAAACTGCATAGTGTACTTTTTTAATTGTTCAGTATCCTGCGCTCTCGGACCCAACCACTCCATGATAGTTCGTGCTGTTGTTTTTGTCCGTCCCGAATTGTATGTTAGCTCCGCTTGACAAACCGAATAACTTGAAAGCGGCGTTATTGTTTGTCCTGATATCGTTGTGGACCCTATACCGGCTAAGTTCAACCAAATTTGCTGGTAACTGTCCGGTGCCGCGATGAGCCACTGGCACGCCAGCTTCAATCGTATTACTTTTATAGCAACCGGGATAGAAATAAGCCCAACTCCCCCAGCCGCGTGTGGGGTGAATAGCAATGTCGGTGAAATCTTGTGTCTTCCCCTCTCTCCAGTTGTACTGTTCTTCCATAAGAAACTCTTCTGCATATTAACCAATTCCTGTACAACTTCAGGTGGCGATTCAAACATCCGAGCTGTAAATAGAATAGACGGAATTGCTATTATATTAAACAGTTGCACTCTATCCATAAAAGCAGTTCCACATTCTGTCGCTGTTGCTAATCGTCTTTGTACACTCCGCAGTCGTAAAGCCCAGTTGGCCGTTGTCAGAGGTCGTCGACCCAAAGAAATATCCGAGGTACCTGATGGTTTCACCTTCCAGTAATACCGCTAATATGTACCAGCTTTTTTTGGTACATAGATGCATGAGATCGACAAAATGGGCCGAGAAACCAAAAAGACGTAACACCAGAAACAAGTACTTCCTGTCAACTGTATCATAAGCCTTGCTGATGTCCAGGAAAAGTAACCCAGCACTCTGCGCCGCTGACTGTTTATGGTGATGTGTATACCCTTCGAAAATAGACTGCATCATTACAACCGCTTTGTTCATTCTCCGTCCAGTTACAAACCCCTGCTGATTTTCCCCGATTAACTGACCTAAAAAAACTTGCAGCCTTCTAGCCAAAATTTTTGCAAAAAGTTTGTATCCCGTCGTCAACAGAGAAATAGGCCTGTAATCCAAAGCATATTCGAAGAGCAAATCGCAAAACCAGCACTAGTCATAGTATTACTTTTGAAAAGCAGCACCTGTCGCAAAACAAGCACCATCAAAAAGATGAATAGTGTGGTCTACTACATTACCGCTTTCATGTCACAATCTGACCAGTATACAGAAGTTGATGCTTCATGAGCATATAAACATGGTACTGCTTCGTTTTGCGTGCTTGACCACCAATTGTTTTTTGTCTAGGTCGATTCGCTAAGCTCATGTAAATTGATACTACCGGTACTGTAGCAATGAGGATAGCACCACTCTTTCACGTACAGGCTTACTTAGTAAATAACTTTGTCATTCAAAAACGTTACTTAAACGCAGGCAAAACCCCCCTCGAATACGCTGGTACTCTAAGTGTAAACGTCTCGTCATCACGTGCATCATCGCAGCCGCATTGCCATAAATTGAAATTGCAATGGGCACGGTTTGTGCAAGAAGTAGACCCGGATATTATCACTAGGTACAATATAGATAGGTAGGTAGGTAAAGATAGCTTTGCTCAATTTTTTTCAATCTGTAGATAAACGATATGAATCGCATGATCAAGGACTTGGAGACGCAGTGCTCCAGTTGTTCGACAAGGTACCAAAGAACGAAACGTTCGACGAGTCGATCTGCCACACGAGTCAAAAACTCAATCACGTCACAGCTACGAGATGAATCGTCGTCAGGAGTGCAAAATCGACACAAAAGTCGTCGTCGTTCGAGTGAACCTCTTCGGACGAAGCCACTGGAGTGATGTTTCGAAGCAAGGACAAGTTTCAACTTGAGGTGCTCAACGAACTCCGGAAGCTGAAGGAAGCGCAGTGGATTCAAGTGGAAGCGCTCGAGCGAGTCGATCGAGAAAAGACAAAAGTGCAGCAGAAAGCGCGTCATCTCGAGAACCAATTGCGAAAGCAGCAGCAAGTTTCAAAAGAAGAGGATACGTCTTTGAATACAAAATGCAAGGTCGAACGGTATCGTGAAATTCCCTTGTGTGAAAGATCTGACTCGGAAGATAAGGAGCTTGAAATGACCGATTGGAAGAAGGAGACGACTTCACTACCGCCACCTGACTGGACCATTGCGGCACCTGCCGTAAGTGGATCTTTTAGTGTCTCTTAAGTAGAGATAAATGTTCCTACTCGACCGTGTGCTGGTATGATACAGACGTCGCCAATTAAGCGGACTTCGGGGTGGCCAGCATGAACAAGTATGGAAGCAATCCCGCCGTATCGAAATGGTACCTCGTCTTTCACTCTTTGATATTATGTTCCGACGAAAAATACTAAGGCACGCGTTGCGACAGAGCCCTTGACGCCATCTGGTCGTCGTTTAAACCCAAGCAGATCTCGTACTTCACAAAGTGTCAATGATCTGCAGGCCTTGCGCCGTTCGTGCGCTTTCTTCGAGGGGAAGGAACGTTTACGTCTCGAAGCCGAACAAGTTGCCACCGAAGCAGCCCAACGAGTCGCACGCGCTTGCAACGCTCGAGCGTCCGAGGACTTTTTACAACGCCAAGCACGGGCAGAGGCGCGGAAAGAGCAGCAACGAAGGGATCAGGGACGACAGAGAAAAGCCTGATCTCGCGCGTAGACAGTCAAAAAGCCCGAAAAGTACCTATGTGTCTCCAGTCCATGTCGACGAGACCGAGCAGCAGCGCAAAGAACGGATTCGACAACGAGCGCAGACACTGATGCAAGCGGCTGCTTTACCTCCAAGAATTGCCCTAGCAATCGAGTGAATGACTGGGAAACAGAAGGAAGAAACGAGGGCCGCAGGACAAGAGGACGCGAAGAAGAAAAAGATGAAGATGAAGAAGGACGCGTTGTTTTTCATTGCCCGAGTGGCAGAACGTTCTGCCCTTCAAGCTAGAAAAGAAGCGCGGAGAGCGCGTTTACGCGCTAAAGAAGCAGCTGTCACTCCAGAGCGTGCGATAAAGACGCCAGTCGCGGCGTCGATAGCGACAACAAGCTCTCGCAGTGAACGAAAACCGACGAAAACGGAAACGTTGCGATGAAAAAGACTGGTAGCTGACGCTGCCAAGGAGCGGAAGGCGCGGGAGCGTGAAGAAAAGGATGCGGACGAGCGAAGACGACGACAAGAGCAAGCCGCTCGTCAAGTGCGTGCGCAGGTCGAGCGAGCCGAGAGTCTACGACGTGAGAATTATGCTGGCGAGTTGATCGATTTAAAGGTCGTGAGTGTCATTTCGAAAGAGAAAGCGCAGAAACAGCGACAAGAGTTTCAAGAGGCGATGGCTCGGAACAAAGCAAAGTGGAACGGAGCAGCGGCCGCGCGGCCGAGTTTAATGGAACGTTTTAGCATTGATTTAAAGCGAGAAGCACAGCGGCGAGCGGCGTTGGAGACGGTGTTCATGATTGTGTTCCAAAAAGACTTGGCGACTTTGAAAGGGGTTTTAACAGAAGATGAACATAAGCTCGCGCGGGACCTGGTTGCTGCCGATGAGGACTAAATTTAGAGACTCGATAGAGTGAGATTAATACCTAAGAAAATGACGCTACATTTATTGCATTTATACATCCATGTCTCTAGCTCCGAATTTGAAAGACAAATTATGTTCGAAATGTAGTGGACCACACTATTCGTCTTTTTGTTGGTGCTTGTTTTGCGACAGGTGCTGCTTTTCAAAAGTAATACTTTGACTAGTGCTGGTTTTGCGATTTTCTCAATAATGAATGTAATACTTTTTAGAGTGATGGTCACTGTTTATTAAGTGAATTAGTATACAATTTTCTTTCCGGTACCTTGAGGCACCGTCCTTCATGAAGCAATAAGTCCTTGGAGCGCATCGAAATCCATGCTATATAGTTCGCTTAGATGGAGCGCATTTTAAATTAGACAATATAATCTAGAACAATCAATAAACGTACTGTGTTCAGGGAATATATGCATAATCAAAACACATTATTTTATTTGACTCATGCATCCACTCTCTTCCACGGCGACACATCAATCTTCTCAAGTTTTGCGCAGCAGTGGATCGAGCGCTTTCAAATAACGACCTCGAACAGTGTATCCAGGCCACTTCAAATACTGTGTATTTATACGGCCTTAGACGGCTCTGCAGTAAGTGCACACTCATGAACCAAGTAATTCACTACAGCCGAATAAATCGTATTTGTTAAGACTCCCCCTCAAACACAACAAAATAGAAACTACACGAAATGCACCGATTACTCTTCCAACTCCATCACATATTGCGGAATGTTGTCCAAATATTTTGCACCAACTTGATGAACAAATGCTTCAGTAGCTGTCTTAACGAATGTGGATCTTTCTTGTACTTTGCGATTAACTCTTCGCAAGTCGTGACATTCATGTTGTTCAGTTTTCGTTTACTGCAGTTTTCAATACCCTGAACAATTGTCACATCAGAACTTGACCAATTGTCACCCGCAGTCCATGTTAACCCCTGTTTCTTGAACGTTGCACTCATTCCTTTAGGAACAACAAAAATCATCCAAGCATTCGTTGGATCTTGTTCGATCTTCTCGGTTATTTTCAGCTTGGTAAACAACTCCACTAATCCAGAAGAATTCACAGGGTGCACTGCCGACCTTGTCATCTGGAACAAGAGGAGCTGCCCATTGTTCATCTGAAAAAAAGAATCGATAGACTTGAAGTTTGGTGCATCGGGTATGAGATAAACGTTCCGGAAAAGCTCTGCCAGCTCCACACGGCTACTAATCCGTTCGTAATTTCCAACTGTGCGCTCAACCGTCAACGTATCTTGGACAAATCCTTCCGTTCCAAGTTTTAGAATCGTAAAAGAGCCACCCTTAAGTAAGGCTTCGTGCGCCAAATTTTCAAACAACCATCCAGACAAAACTGATGCCTTTCCAGCGCCTTCCAACCACTGCATCAGCTTTTTTCGGTCTGTATCAAGCTCTTCCTGTAGCTTTTTGTAAAGCATCAATCCGATTTTATCAGATCCAAGCACAAGAGTTTCGAACAGTGGATCTGCACGTGGAACACAATGAAACAACCAATGAACAACCTTGTGAACTGCTACTGACTCTGGATTGTCAACGCATTTTTTGAGGTTCGCAAAGTTGTCGATCCTGTTCACACCATTCTCCAGCTGTTTGAATCCCTTTTTATAAAACGCACTATTTGTTGCCAAACAATATCGTGCAATTCCACCAAAGAGTTCAAATCGCTCGTCAAATGGTGGATCTGAAATATCCAATTGCAATGACCCGATTGCTTCGTTCAACTCTTCTTTTTTTCCACACGGATGTACAGCGTACAGTGAGCAAGCATTCTGTCATTGAATGAGCCATCCATTACTAGGACTGGTAAAGACTCCATTTTCGAATCTGCAGGTTTCACAGATGGTGGTCCATCGTAGAGATGAATCGCATTCAGTAGGTTAAGCTTTTCGCAGTTTTTTTTGTTCCATGCTCTGCTTTCACATCGTTGGCACGAAACAGACGCAACTTCTCCAAACTGACGATCCTTGTTAAAAGGCAGTGAGAATCGGGACACTTGGTTGTTCCGTGGTATCGAACAAAGAAATAATCATAAAAGATCGACTTTCCAATACCTGAAACATGCAAAGAATGTCAGAAAATTTCCATTTTCATTCGCAGACTATACCCACCTGGTGTTCCCGTTACAGAGATGTACTTGTAGGTATTTAGCAGGTCTATCACCCTCATATAATATTCGTCATAGCAGTCTCGAACGTAAAACGAGCTTAGTTGATATTCAATCGAAGTTGGTAATCCAACAGTGACATTTTGAATGCGTGGTGCCAACGTCGGCAATTCAACAGAAACATCTTGAATACGTGGGGCCAAAGTCGATCATACTTGATTCGGTGAAGCCATCAACTGAATTCTTATTGGCGCATGATTACGACTCGACTTCAAAGGCAATTTCTCCGGGCTGTCACCTCGAAATCGAAAACCTATCCCTAAGTAAATTGTAAAAGTGTATACAGTCATACCTCCTTATATGGCGCACTCATAATTCGAGTGGTCCAGATATAAATACACCAGCTATGGGGGGGTGATATACGGTACTATTTCGAAGTACAGTACATGTAACGTAAAACATCAGTTTATCGCAGTACATCAGTTTTCCGCAGGAAACACCAGCTGACCAATTATGTGTTTGTATTTTTGCTACGCGTCCCACGATTGGCTGATTAATCGAAAGCAGCAGTTTTTCGCAGTAAAGATTTTCCGCGAAAAACTGATGTTTTTGATATTTTTGGTCGACTTTTAGGGTTTTTAAACGACATTTCTATGCCGCGAAAAACTGATGTTTTCGATATTTTTGGTGGGTTTTTGGTCGACTTTTGTCAGCTTGTATATTTTTCCAGAGACATCTCTAAGGATAACCCTTTACACCACCGCCTAGTCCATGATTCGAGCTTTTCATTGGTTCATGCGGATTCCACCTATCTGCTGATTGAACAAAATTATCCTAATTTTGCTAAGGTACCCTATTTCCTGCGATAAACTGATGTTTTACGTTACTTAAATTTTATGATAGCCAATCGTAATCAGAGATATCATTCGAATTGACTGACGCGTGTGATAGGATCGAAGAATCTGATGTCCAAGGTGCTGGGAAATTTAGATGTCATCAAAAAGAGCTAAAGCTGGATGTCCAAACGGGGGAAATTTTGTGGAGAAATGACGAACTAAAGCCTGTTTTGGATTTGATGACCCGGTTTGATGATTTTATGGTCATCTTTGGGAGCAGATCGCTTCACTGTGGTTTTGTTGCGCGCCAAGAGTATCGCTTGTGGGTTAATATTAGTACAAATTTTGCCTTATTGAATGGGATGATCCTGCAGACGAGATAGACCAGGGAGTGGGCGTTCCTACGTTGTATACGTCTTCAGAAAGCGCCGACGATCAGCCCTCGAGAGCTGAAAATGTATTGGGAGTGTCAGGCTTGCACATGTGGAAACTTTAACGGCGACAATCTCTGCGCTACTTGCGTAGTGTGTAGTATTCCTCGCGTTGCGCGAGCACCACACTAGCTGCCGCGAGAAAAGGAGGAGAAAAATGCCAAAAAGTCAGGTGAAGATTGATTTTGGTATCTTGGCCATATATTTTTGCGTCCGTTTGATATCTACTCTGGTTAGGAACATCCGCACGATAATGAAGAATGGTCTCTGGATCTAATCGGCATCGTAATTCACCTATTTCACCCACCTATGTCAGAGAACCAAAGGTTGCCTTACATATTATATCTTCATAAGGATTCACTGCCAGCTAATGCGACACGGATGTACTTGATTGGGTTAGACCGGGGCTTGGATGAGAAAGATAAGGAGACAATTACAACTTTTAAAGAAATTGTGGCGTATCAAACTTCGAAAGTTTGCACATTTTCGCTTTAGTGTCGCACGGCCATTGAAAACTTACTTTTACGTCAATTTAACGTTTGAGTCTTCATAGTTTGCACCTGAATTTACCTCCTGACCAGGTGCCTAATGAAGCATCACTACTACGAGCTAGAGATATCCAACTGAGTAGGGGGTTCTCTCGTGATTTTACCCGAAAACCACCTGCTCAATGGAATCGGGCAATTGGTAGCTCGTTTAGTCGAAAATGATCCTCGCGTTTGAAGAACTCGAGGAGGAAAAGCCATTGCGGCTCTGGATTGAACATGCCTTTATCCTTATCAGACAGTGATTACCATCAAAGAATGTGGTGAGAGTGATCACCGGGGTGAATTAAATCGTCGTCTCACCGTGCCGTACTCCAAGTTACGCCACCATGACGCGGCGTTTATGTCCATTTTCAATATAAAGAATGAATTTGACGATAACGGCTCTGGTCCCGACGCCATTGTAAAAAAGTCAGGTTTTCAACTAAGCGTGGAATGGATTATTACTCAGTGGATGAAGAAACTCCGCTGATCCGAAGTTTGACAACACACGATGCACCTCCACGGGGTGATTTAGCACTCACTTTAACCCCGCAAGCTTTATTTTCCAGTGGAAATTCCAGTAGCACACGTCGCAGTTTCCAGACAACAGAGTTTTAGAGTTAAGTGTGAATAAAATCTTGTCGCTTTTTAATCCATCCACCTCTGAACATACAAGTGATGGTCATGTTGGCAATTAGATGAGTTTTACCAATGTGTTTCTAAAAGGACGATCGAGAGACATGATGAGTTGAATGTGCGGATCCGTACTTTGATGTAACGCCGTTCTGCCTTCGTCTCACATTTGAAGGGGCGGGACCAGAAGGCGAGCGCGATATGAAGGTTTTCGTGCAGCGTTAGAGACACTTGGGATCCGATGTTCGTATAATACCGTGCTTTTAAAGTTAGTCCAAAACATTGATCGCGGAAAACAGGGACCCATTACCTTAGCGCAGTTTGATGCCGCGTTGTATCGGTTAAAGCTAATGCACATGCTTGAGGAACACACGCTCGACAGGAGGCCACCCGCTTCTTATTCTCAACCATCTTCATCTCTATCCGTCTCTGATTTTTACAAAGTTACAATCTTATACCTTACGCCCCAAACACTGCCTAACTTTGGTGACTACTTATAAAATGACCCAGGAAAAGAGGGAATTCGCTCGCCCAAACAAAATTACAGTATACAGATTGCTTGTGGATACAGATACAAGATTTGTGTCAGTTAGGGGAGTTCTCATTGGGAGGTGTGACTGTACTATATTTAGAAAGGACTAAAATATAATTAATCTTCCAAGAAACATTACAAGTCACTACATTGTAACAGACGAAGCAGAGGCGGTGGAATTAAAGGCCTGAAGAAGTGGAAATTCCGCTACTTTGTTCTTTATGCAGAGTTCGCTATTATGCAGACGTCGTTGAGTCAGCGTGGGGTCCACTTTCGCTTAATGAGATTGCTTATCCGTATTGTACCTAGATGAGATGGTACAGGTGGTACATTATTACATATGCATTATAAAAAGGTATGGTTGGGATGAGCAATGGGACTAATCAGTTTTATAACCGGTAGTCTATCCACATTCAGAAGATGGGACATACATCCTTGATTAGCTAGCATAAGAAGGTACCTAGAGACGATACTAGCTAAACACTTTCTAATTTGACATCCTCTACAAAAACAATCCCAGTGCCAAGTCTATATTTATTAGGTTATGAGCCCAAATCCTTACGACGCGTCTGACATACTCCGCGAAGACAACTACTTCGTCTGGGAGTTTAATGAGCGAATGGGATTGGCCAAAATGGGATTGCTTGAGCATATTGATGCTCTGAATGCCCCCGCGGATGATGACGCTTTGACGTCACGTTGGAAAGTCAATGACATGCGGGCCTTCGCTATTGTGACGACTATGGTTAGCCCCGTTTACAGTCGATGGTGCGCATGGCGACCTCGACTGCTGATGCATGGGAAATACTCAAACATTTCTTTTTACGACAAAGTGTACATAATAGAGTACAACGGCGGCGACAGCTGCACGAATTTCGATTACCAAAAGGTGGTAATATGATGGAGCACTTTCTGCGATTTGACAAGGTGTGCATGACTATGCAAGCTGTGGGACAGGAAATTTCTCCTGATGAACATTTGGTGATACTTCTAGGTAGTCTAACGGGCGACTACGAGCAGATTGTACAGATCATCGAAAACATGTCTGGCATGACACTGTTTCAGGCAAAGGAGATGCTGCAACGTGAATTCGACAGCATGGCACGGAAAGAAAGTCAAGAAGTTGCGTTACGGACTATGCAATAGATAACAAACACAGTTAACGTATCTTTGGCACATACAATGTGTTTTTTATGGGAATTGTATACAAACCAACCGTGTATTTACGATTGTGTACTGTTATCGACGAAATCAGTATTTTGGCGGTCTCCACAGCAATTCCCGCCAAAAGTTGGAAAGGGCGGGTCATTTGCAGACTCTGACCACAACAGTTCACAATCAACAGCAACTGAGCAACCACTCTAGCCTTGTCAAGCTCGCGTGATCGCCAAATGATCAGCACCCCTGTGGCGCTGACGCAAATGGAAGACGTGTGTCTGACTGAACAACCAGTGCGCTCGGTCCCGTTGGTGTATCTGGAACTTCCTTGTTTTGTAATTTTTAGCGTCTTTTAATTGCTACTTCTTAACGTCCAGTTTGCGGAAAATTTGAACAGGACATTATTACGTAAGCATTGTTGGGTAGATAAAGCAGCAGCACCACATGTGTGTTACACTAGGAAAGAACAACACGTTTCTGAGGATGGAGCGATGGATTGTTCTGCTGTAAATGATGGCGTACAGTGTACTTCAAAAAGCTGATTTACAACCTGCGGATGTCACTTGTTTTTTTGTTCGGAATAGTAAGCATAAGTTCGGCGGCTGCAGCGCCACCCAGTTGATCAGCACAAAATGGTGGTGATGTTGGAAATATTACAACCGAAGTTGCTGTTGCGTCCGTAAAAGGGTGTTGTAAAGCAAAAATATATTAGCTCTTGTAACTGTTGAGAGACAATCGGCTCCGGATTCGGGGGCACTTTGTTTCTGTTTCACGCACATACTTATCACATACAAGTGCTGAAAAACTGTAACTTGCCCTGGAGGATGGTTGAGGCATGCTTAAATTGTATGAGGTAGCACTGTGTCAAGCCGACTCGTTGCCTTTCACATTGTTGATCTGTCAAGCCTGTCAATTTTCTGCGTCAAAAAAACCTGTCAGTTTTCTGCGTCAAAAATTGGCACTTTGTTTTCTTGTCTATCTGTTGCTAGGCGCGCTTTAAATGCATCGACAGGCGCGGCTTTTTGACTGACAGTACAACAAAATCAAGATCAAGATGTTTCACTTGTTGTCCATAGCACTGCACGCTGTACCCAATACAAATCTCGACCCAAAGTGAAGCTTCAACCATCGTTTGAAAAGTAAGATGCAACTTGCAGTGCTACATGTACCTTCAGCCTGTATCTTGGGAGTCAACCATCACTTTTACACGTTCGTGTTGTCCATTTTCCCACTTGTAATTTACTAGTACTATTTGTTTCGCGGAGGTTATAGAAACAGCAACACAAATTTACAAGCCATTGCTGTGGTGGTCGTGCATGCAACCTGTTTGCTCGTCCACATTTTTGTGTATTAAAAAACGACAGCAGAATGAATATATC
Organism: Sclerospora graminicola; assembly: GCA_001887855.2. NCBI lineage: Eukaryota > Oomycota > Peronosporomycetes > Peronosporales > Peronosporaceae > Sclerospora > Sclerospora graminicola. The sequence continues at coordinate 10,600 of MIQA02023203.1, read as the reverse complement.
GTTCACCCACTAAAACAAAATTGACGCACACTGTTGGTCAGCATAGTTGTTTCAGGCATGTGGACATGAGGTTTCGCGTAACTGGCAAAGCTACAAGTGCTCAGGAGACGCACTTAGCGGGTGGCGAGCGGACTGCTGCGGGGACTCCAGCAGAACGAATGGCTCGGGATTCAGGGCAACTGAAAATAGCTTGCATGGCAGACCAGATGTTTCTCATCCAGCTAATTCAGCCATACAATTTGGATAGGCACATGTTACCAACAGTTACTCACAATATGCGGGCTTATTCTATCACCACACGTTTGGCCAGTCTTCTGCCGGATTTGTAAGTCTTCCGTTAGGTTACGATTCAAAGTGTCCTGTGATTGCATAACTGTTTTTGTTATCTAATCATCGAAGTCAAAGATGGTACCACGTACCAAAAGTAGAAAGGGCAAGTTCATGGGAAAGTGCTTTTTATGTAATAAGTATGGACATAAGCGCCAAGACTGTAGAAGTCAGGAAGAAAAGAAAGGACGTGAAGAACAAGCTTTTTCAGTGTCAAGTGGATATTCGGATGGGTGGTTACTGGACAGTGGTGCCAGTAGTCACATGTGTCCGCACAAAAACGAGTCTGTGGATATTCGTCGATTGGAAACCCCAGTTAGAATAACCATTGCGAATGGTAGAGAAGTTATCGCAAAAGGGGTCGGAACAGTACGAGTGGTACTCAAAGGCGGGAAGACAGTCCGAATTGAGGATACTTTCTGGGCTCCGGATTTGGATAGAAGATTGTTGTCCATATCAGCATTGTCGAAGAAAGGACTACATGTTACGTTCACAAAATCGAATTGTGAAATAAGGAACGACAAGGAGATCGTTGCCAGTGTTTCACAACGCAACAAAATGTATGTTCTAGACTGTGGTCCGATTGAGTTAGCTAACTCATTTGAAGAGAATGGACTACAAATGAACCCGGTGAAGACAAGTACATGGCATGCTCTAGACCATCTGCCATTACAGACGATGCAGAATTTACATAAATGCGTACACGGCTTCAAGTTGAAGCAACTACCGGATCAAGAAGAGCAAGAAATATGTGAAGGGTGCATGATGAGCAAGTCAAGCATCAACCCTTTTTCCAAAATCAGCGTATGGAGAAATCAAAACCAAAGATGTGTTGGAGATAGTTCACAGTGACGTGATGGGTCCAATGGAGACTAAGTCACAAGGAGGTTCAAGTTACGTAGTTACGTTTATTGATGATTTCTCTAGGTATGCAGTAGCATACTACATTTCAAACAAATCAGAAGTAGTGGATCGTTTCCTGGAATTCAAGATTCTCGTGGAGAATCAAGTGGGAAAGAAGATAAAATTCATAAGAACTGAGAATGGAAAAGAGTATATCAACAGACGATTTGCTGGAATATGTCGGAAAAGCGGAATCGTTCATCAATCAACAGTTCCGTTTTCACCTCAGCAAAATGGATTAGATGAACGGATGAATAGGACGCTAACGGAACGAGCCAAGGGAATGCTCTACCATATGAATGTGGAAAAGAAATGGTGGGCTGCAGCCATAAACGCGGTTGTCTATGTCACAAACCGGATTCCATGTGCGGCTCATAAGATGACGACACCTTTCGAAATAATTTTTGGACAAAAACCGGACCTTGGAGGAATGCGAGTTATCGGTGCTCAAGGCTACGCACACATCGACAAATCGAAACGGAAAAATGTCGACAAGAAGACGTTTCGATGCATGTTGTTGGGGTATTCAGAATAAATCAAGGGATATAGAGTCTGGGATTATAAAGCTAAAAGAGTGACATATACAAGAACAGCGACGTTCAATGAACAACCACAAGCAAAAAAAAATATATATCAAGTGGTTGATGGAGAAAGTACAAATAGGATTACTGATGAAAATGAAGATGATTGCGTGTTTACGGAGTTCCAACAAATCGATGGATCAGAGGATATGAAAATAGAAGAGCCTGGAACTCCGCGTCAAATCGTCACGACCCAGAACCAGAATGTCAACAACCCAGATAGACAAGGCGAGTCCGAACCATCTGGGACTGGGATGAATATGCAAAAAGATTGGCATTCGCGTTGAATTCCTTATTCGACCGGGTTAGAGGAGACAGCCCATTTTATCTGGCTTAGGTTGGGATCCACGATCGACTATTGAAGCCGCGATTCAGGTTGCATGCACAAAAAGTCTTGATCCCGAAGTCCGACGATGGCGTATGAGGCCACAAAGTCACTATCAACATGCGCGAGAGCAGGTTAATGAACGACTTGGAAAGCAATTCAAGAAAGAGCCGACTAGAACAATGATCAGGCCGGTTCACATAATATAGAATCGGGATCAAGGGTCTGGGTCTATCTGGATCGGGTGAAAGAACAGAAACTAGCTCAAATGTGGCATGGACCTTTTCGTGTTTCTGGGTTGATTGGTGATCATGATGCACGGTTGATTATCGTGGGAACTGATTATGTGTTTTCCCAATTGTCCCTTTGTCGAGGTTGAAGCTGGTCCGATCGTCCTAAAATCAGATGTTCGGCAGAAGATCAGCCAAGATTTAATTTCGATACGGCTCTTTTGCCTGACGATAGCTGGGAGAGGTCGCTCGATAAAGACGAATTTGAAGTTGAGAAGGTCATGGACACCCGATCGAGCAAGAAGACCTGATATGGCCGAACATATCGCGAATTTCCGGTCCGCTGGAAGGGTTATGATGACCCGACTTGGGTGTATGAACGGGATCTCAATTGTGGAGCTTTGTTACGAAAATTGAACGTGAGCGTGTGAGACCAGACGCAACAGATTCGAAGCTATGCAAACTCACGAAGAGAATGATCGGGAATTACAATAGTCCGGATCAGCATATATCTACTGACCGACCGACGAAATCGATCCGACCAAAGTCCACTTGGTAGAAATTGGCCGGTTTGGAATCGGTGAGTATGTATATTTATATTTAGGCGATATTTAGATATAAGCCGACATATTGCTCCACTATCACGTTAGTTCAGAGAATGGTCATCAAGGTGTCGGCGGGACATATCATAAAATCCGCAAACATTTTCAGTGCAAAAGGTTTGTACCGGAGTGTTCAAAATTTCGTCAGAACCTGTAAGGACTGCGAAACCGGGAAAGGTATACCGATTCTACGAGGCCGATCACCTGGGAATTTTCAGGCGACTTACCGTTTTTAGGTAATAGCGATGGATCACGTCCCCTTCTTACCGAAATCATTCTAGGGTAAGACCGAATTTCTGATCCGGCCCGATCTATTCACGGGTCGCCAAAGATGGGTCTACTCGAACAGCCCAACAGTCGCCCAACGTTATGAAGAATGTGTATTCAGGCGATTTGGTGCAAGTGAAGAGATCCGACACGATCGTGAACCGGGTTTTATGGCTGAAATCTTCCAATCGTTTAACAAGATGGTTGATCAGACACAGAGCGCGACAATGGCTTACTGGCCACAGGAGAATCGAATAGCCGAACGAAAGGTGCAAACGTTGATCAAAATGTATGTCGCCGATCCGGCTCAGCCGGACTGGGATGAATATGCAGAAAGATTGGCATTCGCGTTGAATTCCTTATTCGACCGGGTTAGAGACACTCCATTTTATCTGGCTTAGGTTGGGATCCACGATCGACTATTGAAGCCGCGATTCCAGTTGCATGCACAAGACGTCTTGATCGCGAAGCCCGACGATGGCGTAAGAGGCTTCAACGTCACTATCAACATGCGCGGGAACAGGTTAATGAACGAATTTGGGAAGCAATTCAAGATAGAGCCGATCGGAACAATGATCAGGCCGGTTAACATATTATTGGGCCGGGATCAAGGGTATGGGTCTATCTGGATCGGGTGAAAGAACAGAAACTAGCTCAAATGTGGCATGGACCTTTTCGTGTTTCTGGGTTGATTGGTGATCATGCTGCACGGTTGATTATCGTGGGAACAGATTATGTGTTTTCCCAATTGTCCCTTTGTCGAAGTTGAAGCTGATCCGATCGTTCAAAAATCAGATGTTCAGCAGAAGATCAGCCAAGATTTAATTTCGATACGGCTCTTTTGCCTGAAGATAGCTGGGAGAGGTCGCTCGATATAGACAGATTTGAAGTTGAGAAGATCGTGGACACCCGATCGAGCAGGAAGACCCGATATGGCCGATAATATCGCGAATTTCCGGTCCGCTGGAAGGGTTATGATGACCTGACTTGGGTGTATGAACGGGATATCAATTGTGGAGCTTTGTTACGAAAATTGAACGTGAGCGTGTGAGACCAGACGCAACAGATTCGAAGCTATGCAAACTAGAATGACCGGGAATCACAATAGTCCGGATCAGCATATATCTACTGACCGACCGACGAAATCGATCCGACTGTGGTGTAGCGACTTATAAAATAATGCAAGGTACTTTCCAAAGGGCGCATCCTGATTGGTGGAAATATGGGCCAAGGGTGTGGATGCCGGATAGTCGTCGCCGAGGAAGTCTACAAGTGGCCAGGCGGCGCCAAGCTGGAAAACGGACCGGCAGGCCTGACAAGGGGCGTGGATAGTCGGACAGGCGGGCTGAGTAGACGGGAAGACCACAGATGTTTGACGGCCGAGACGCGGATGGCGGACGGCCGAGATGGCGGATTGTTTGTAAGGATGGAGTGAAGGGAGCCTGAAAGAAGAGGATTGTTCTAGTGGAAGGAGTAGGCACCTGGATCGTAGGAGAGGCTGCCAAGGGATTGCTAGCGTCAGCGGCCGAGAGGCGCGGATGGGTGGCTATCCGGCCGAGCCGGCCGGGTACAATGTACCATTCGGACTGGTACCATATGGGTTCGGTGTACCGGCCGGGTTGGTACCATTTGGGGTGGTGTACCGGCCGGACCGGTACACAAAGTCGGAGTTAGCCGGGTTGCGTTGGGTAAGGTACATGACTGGTCAGCCGTGTTATTTGAGGTAGGTTACACAAAGGGAGTATTGGACATAGGATAAATCAGTATACGTTTCGCTTTCTTAGACGCAAGTCGCTTTTATTGGTTCACGGCTGAGGGCTAACAAGGCCCCCTCTTGCTGTTATTGGTTTGCCCGGGGAAGGTTAAGTTAACCCACCGGAAGTCCCCTGACCGGGAGTCGTGGCGACTTCGTATACTCGCCTCAAGTCGCCCGTGTTTTGAACACGGTATTAAGTATTGGGAAGTGGTGACATTTTGGCCTTCTGTGGAAGAGTGTGGAGCTGTATCTGCCTCATATACACATTTGGATTCGCCCTTCATTGTTATTGGTTTAGCTGGCCGATTGATTATTCTCGGTCCAGCCGGCACTATAAAAACTTCAAGTGTCTTATTGGTTTAGCTGGCCGATCGACTATTCTCGGCCCAGCCGGCACTATACAAAGTTCAAGTGTATTGCCAGACGAGCTCCCCGGTGACGATTTCCGCGCAGGAGCTACCCCTAGTCCTAACCCTCATCTCCCTATTGGACGGTTCTACACTTTTCGCCCTAGGGTCCACCAGGAGAGCTAACCACCCAGTACTGACGGGTACACAAGGTGAGCTTTCAACATGCAACATTCGAGCAGTCGCGATCAAGCGGATGGAGGCGACCGATCCAGCCGGCCTCAAGCCGGATCGGATCATGACTCGGATGGACGGAGTACCCCCTCCGGTAGTCAGTCGTCTGGGACCCCCGTGGGTGTTCGCGTCTCAGGAAGATTTTTTGAGAGCGACTAGACCATAAATGGTGCGCGTGCCCGGATCTCTTGGTGACCCTGGATATCACCGCGAGTCCCTAGCGGGCGAAAGACCTAAACCTGTCAAATTTGTTGACGATGTTGTATCGGGTGCATTGGGGGAAGGCATATCGCCCCCAATGCTGTTGAAGATGGAAGGATGCGATGGTCGCCTCGGATTGGGGGAGTTCGAGGTTGACATTAAAGAAGAAGTTACTCCCCTAGAGGCTCCGCCGGGGGCGGATTACGGTACTTCTTACTGTAGTGCCAGCCGCTACACGGATGGAGCCGAACTGGACTATGGTGCGAGTCGCCATAGTCCGAGGAAGGATCATGGTCTCGACCATGATTCTAACAAACAAATGCATATTATGGATATAAAAGAAAAATTTAAGGAAGAAAAAGCTGAAGTAGGATACGACCGGAGTGGGAGGCCGGCTGGATCGGGACCAAGTCGCGATCGGCCCCCCCTACCCCTAAAGAGCCAGGATTGGCAGGAATCGGATGATCCAACCCACAAAGATGGGCCGCGTTTCGAAGAGGAAGAAGAAAAGCAGGACGGCCTATCGACGGATATAGACTTGGAGCGTGCTTTCCATCTTCACGAGTTGGGGCAATTCTTGCGGACGGATAAGGTGCTGAAAATAACACGGCCGAAGATTATAGGCGGATTGAAAGGTCCCGTCTCTCCCCCAACTCTCTCAGACGGCCACGTGTCCCTTATTAGAGGACTATTCGACCAACTCAAACAAGCCGGCATTAACACCGGTGTGTTTGATTCGAACGAGTTGTTTGATCTGAAGATGGACAAGTTGAAGGAGGCGTCCAGCGCCCTGCACGACCACTTGGTACCGCTAGTGGGTTGCTCGCCGCCATCGAAAAAGATGACAGCTACGACTGGAGTGGCGCCGTCCACGCCGCCGGCGACAAGCAAACCGGCCGGTATACACTCAGGCTCTTCGCAGTACGAGTCTGCCCCTTCGGAAGCAGACTCATCTGATTCATCAGTGGGTATCACCCGCATGACGCTTGGCCCAAGGGGAGCAGCGCGTGGGGCGACAGCCATGAGACTTGGAGGACGTGAGGATCCGGGTACGCCCGAGCGGAAGAACGCCGGCCAGTACAGCGTACAGGCCTGGCGGACAGCGGCGGCGGATCCAGAACCAAAAGAGGAAGACGAAGACGCGGACGGGCGAATTAAGAAGGAACGCCAATCTGGCAGCCCGGCTGCCCCTCAAGCCGCCCCTCAAGTCGCCCCTCAAGCCGCCCCTCAAGTCGCCCCTCAAGTCGCTCCTCAGGTGCCGGATCACCTGCAAAACATGTTCTCGGCGATGATGGAGCGATACTTGGAAGAGCAACGTCGGCTGAGCGCCAGCCGCGGCAGTCCGAAATCACCGGACCAGCCTGCTCGTCGTGGAGCACAGGCCCCCGGACCAGTCCAGTACTATGCGAGGGAGCCGAGTGATGAAGACATGGAGTCGGTGCAGTCCAAGCAAAGTGAACCCCATGCCGCCACGCCGAGCCGCCAGACAGATCGCCGGACCGGACGTCGGTCAACGAACAGGAAGCTGTCTCTCAGCGACGTGGATATGGAATCCGTCAGGTCGGCCAAGTACCATTACGATCCGGATGACTTGGATCTGGGGATGGCCCGCCGAGCCCATATGGCCTCGGCTCAAGCGTTTGACGCGGATTCGGGAGCGATCACGAGGGTGCGAATGTCGGCCACGTCCGAGCTGAAAGACTTCACCGGACGCGACACGGACGAGGACCAGGCCCGAGGATGGTTGAGCAAGACGAAGTCGGCATTTCTCAGAGAACGGACGTCGGACTATGAGAAATGCCTGATCTTCGGGGATTTGATGAAGGGCCCAGTGAAAAACTGGATCCAACAGCTCAGCCGGGAAACCCGAGGAAATTGGAGGGGATTGGCCGGTGCGTTCGAGGAACAATACTGCGGAGCTGGAATGTCAGCGGCGCGACAATATTTTCACAACAAGAAGCGAGCGGATGAGACCCCCTTGGAGTATCTCCATCGCTTAAATGTCGCTGGCATGAGAGCGGATATTCCCGTTAAAGAAGATACCAGCCGGTCGGAAGCTGCCCGTGAACACGTGGAACATTTCATCAGCACGTTGGACGATCGGGAGCTGGCAGACCAGCTGGCGTTACTGCGGTTGAAGAATACGACGGAGCTGGAATTGACGTTGCGCACCTACCTAAGAGCGAAGAAGCGAGGCCCCAAGGCGGCAGTTGGAACCGGCCGTTCCAAGTCCCGATTTAACGTGGATCAAGGAAGCCGGCCGCCATCTACCAGGACGGCCCGAGCCGTCCGCATGGTCGCCCGAGGGTCAGACGCGACCAGCTCGGAAGAGGAGTATCAGCGATCTGGGGGCGAGTCTGAGGAGGAACAGTATCGGTACCTTTTCTCGGCAGAAGCCAGTCAGCCGTCCAGGCTGCCGGCTGATTCCGGTCAGTCGAAGAGTTTTCCGGCTCGAGCTGACCAGGATTACCCTAAGCGCAAGTGCATCCACTGTGGGTCCATCAAGCATGACGACCGGAGCTGCTGGAAGCGGTGACGTGCAAGAAGTGCGAGAGGAAGGGACACCCGGCGGAACATTGTCTGTTCACGTGTAAGGCTTGCGGGGAGGTGCATGAGGCGGGACTGTGCCCAATGGAAGAATTCTATAACCTGTTGAAAAAGTGGTACGTCCCGACCAAGCATTCTGGAATGCTGCCGCCCGGAGCGGAAAAGATGTTAAACTAGATCGCTCGCCAGGTTGGAATCTGGTTCGAGCCGAGCGGTCTAGTGTTAGTATCTATGCATATGTCGGTAAAGAGGGTAATCAAGAAGCAAAGCAAAGGAAAACCGACAATACATGTAAGTTTGACGATTACGTCATCCGGTCCCCGGCCGGCACGGCTGACCCCTTCCTGGTGAGCAGTATACGGACGGATGAGTATTCCCGGTCTGAAGTGCGAATGGAATTGAACTTGTTTCCTGGCGAGTCGCGAGGTTATTGGAAGTATCACTCGCCGGATAAATGGTTCAAGCAGGCCAAGGCGGATGGAAAAATCAATAACCAGAAAGCGACCATGCTGTTCGACTCTGGCGCAGAAGTGTCTATCGTAGACACCACCTTTGCTCGTAAGGTGGGGTGTGAGATAGACGAGACGAAGCGGCAGGAATGTATCGGCATTGGAGAAAGATCATACATGACCCAAGGAAGGACAAGAGTCAAGATTACGTTAGCTGGGTCGTTGGTATATTACTTTACCGCCTGGGTAGGCAAGCTGGCCGGGCAGGATGCAATTTTGGGCATGGACTTTATGGTCCCGGCCGGCATACGGCTGGACTTATCGCATGGAACATTGACGTTGCCGGACGAGGTACATATCCAGCTGGCCGGCCGGCGGCCCTTATATGGCGCCCACGTCCAGTTCCTCAAGCTAGGTCAGTTTGTAACGGTGCCAGTGGGAAAAGCGGTGGAAGTAATGTTACGACCACACGACCGGCGGAGTAAGTTATGGCTGACAAGGGGTGAGTGCTGGGTACCATCGTTTGTTAAAGGGGGTGGTCATCTCAACTCTATAAGCGTGACCAACATCTCTGAAAAGCCCCTCACCTTGCATGAAGATGTGATTATTGGAATGTGGCTGGCCGAGGATAAAGTGCCCCGCCGGCCGGGCTATGTCACTATTGGCTCAAGACGCTATATTGAGTGGCAAAACCTGGCTTTTCAGGCAACCACCGATCTGGTCAGCGTAGAGGAAGAAGTAGAAGAGGACCAGACTCCGATGGTGGATAAACCCGAGTACCGGACCCCTTCTAAAATATTGACGCGGAGCCGGCAGTCGCCGGATCCGGCCGAATGTATTGATCGAAGCCACGCCCCGATCGCGGAACTGGTTTTGCCCACTGAGAGAGACGGACGAACGACAGGGTCGGGAGAAAGGACCAGGCAGGGTTGCATATGCGGTCAACCCCGATGACAGTCGGTGTGACGACCGAGCCGAAAGTGGATCGGCCCAGCCGGCCGAGCAGAATTCGGAAATAGCCGAAGGCGGATCGGCCCAGCCGGCCGACCAAGATCCCGAAGCAGCCGAAGCCGATCAAGTCTGCATTCATGAAGGGGGCGAGCTATACGTTGAAGGCATGGAAGAGCAGATGGCGGTGCTACCTGAGGTGACCCCTGCCCCCCAGCAGTCACTATCGACGATCTACAAGTGGGAGACCCGGATGTGAACACCCCGGAGGAGATCAGCAGATTGAAGGATATTATATGGAAAAGGCGACATCTGTTGATCGGACCAGGGAACGCACTTCCTCCGGCCGCCCATGGGGCGGTATGTGATATTGATGTGGGAGGCGCCAAGCCGGTCGCACAGAGATGCCGAAGAGTCGCCCCCCAGTATCGGGAAAAGCTGTCAGAGCTTATCAAGGGTTTGCTAGCCACCAAGATAATTCAGCCGTCCACCTCGCCATGGGCTTCGCCCATTGTAATTATTATTAAGAAGAATGGGGTGGATATAAGGTTGTGCATCGATTACCGGTTGGTGAACCGGCTGACGAAGCTGATGGTTTATCCGATGCCGCTGATAAACAACCTGCTGGAGGACTTGGATAAAGTTTTGTGGTATTGCTCATTGGACATGGCCAGTGGATTCTGGGTGGTCTCTATGACCGATCGGGCACGGGAGATCTCTGCGTTCGTGACGCCCTTCGGGTTGTTCGAGTGGAACCGGATGCCGTTCGGTCTGAAGAATGCCCCGCAGATTTATCAACGGCTGATAGATAACGCGCTGTACGGACACTTCAAGATCAAGGCGGATCAGGATCCGGCTCTGGTCGGGGATGTGTTCGCCGAAG
>MIQA02023202.1:0-15053 GCA_001887855.2 Sclerospora graminicola | reverse complement strand
TTTACCTTGGAAATCACATTGCTGGCAAACGATCTTTTGGCATCACTTATTTTGTGAAACATTGAAACAGTATTACCGTAATTTGTAAATTGTGTAGCTTTGTGGCCAGCCAATGAAAACCGACCGCTAAAGTCTGAAAGATTTGACACCCTGCAAAACTGATTGGGAAAGAGGTGCCAAATTTATCAGACTTTTGCGGTATTGCTGGTGCTCTAAAATTGACCATCTAGGAATTTTTAAGGTAAAAAAACAAGCTACCCAGATTATTGCCGAAACTGCAGTACTTCAAGTTTGTATACATTCATTTATTTGATTAAATGAGCAGAAACATACTTGAAGTGCTATATTACCCATGTAAAATCCCGCTGACGTATGCCTGAAGTATCAATCAAGTTAAGATAACGAAGAGCATATCTGCTCGATTGTTGCATCACTTAAAAACAAATCTGTAGCGTCCTGTAAAATACAAATTTTAAATTTATCACACAGATCATCTTATTAAAAAGTGAAGTATTACGGTAACATCAGTTTTTTATTATTATGTTAGCTACATAATGGCGACTATTACGGTACTACTACTGGAGCGCTCTTTTGGAAGATTTACTACGGTACATCGCTATATTTGGAGTAAAGTTGGGTGAAATGCCATAACCGACTATCTTTTGGGGTTAGTATAGTGTAGGTTTCAAAACTACTTGCACTTTGTATCGTAAGTCTCGACACTTCACATGCATATTGATAAGGTAGCAACTTAATCACTTCTTAATACACATTCTATTAACTAAGTTCCTGTGTTAAATCTACGCGACTACGTCTGACTTGGTAGCTACGTCGACTGTTATACCTTGATATAGTAAGGTATAAAATTCAACAAACAAGTGCAAGTTTAATCAAGATTATCGCTGAAATATCGACTACAACTTGGCTAAAGCATAAGTTCCTACTGCAACATGAAAAAGGATACTTTTGAACAGGTTATGAGCCCAAAAGGCCGCAATGTCGTCGACAGTGATAGCCGTGAGGAGAAAAAGGACGCAGGTTTGGGTGCTGAAGGAGCAGAGATATTGAAGCTGGTCCGAGGACTAGCTGAACGGATGGAGAAATTGGAGAACTCACGGATCAACATTGACGAGTATGGTTTCAATAACTCAATGAGGCTTGGTACTCGGATGCGAATGGCATCCTTGACAGTACGCCCGAGAAGAAACCATACCCAACCGAACATTGGAAGGAACCAAATGTGAAAAATGTTGGACCTACTCCACCGCCTGCAGATGTTAGGGTTTCACCACAACCGGTGTATGGAAATCATGGTGGTCAAATACCGCAAGGTGCACCAGTGCAGCAAGGCGTTCCAATACCGCCTCAAACAGCTTTCAGGCAACCACCCCAAAAAATACACAAGACACCCACCACCAAGGATTGCAAACTTTCGATTAGAATCTTTGATGGAAAAGAGGTCTACCGCGGGCTCGGTGCTGGTTTTAAACAATAGGAACCAGATTTATCCGACAAATTTCAATCGCCGAATCGGCGTGTGGGTACCTGTGGAGTGAGGACAGCAAGGTCGACCTCCTAGGACATTACTTAAGTGGAACGGCTGAAAGATATTATCAGCATCAAGTCGACTCGTGGTGGAACGAGTCACCCACCCTCGTTCACATCATGAACAAACTGCTGAGTGCGTTTAATACAACCATAACGCCTGCACAATCCGTGGCGCTGTTCACGAGCAAGAAACCTTCCGAAACGCAGCTGGAACGAGCATTACCTATATATGGTAGCTGTATCCGAAGCAGTCGGAGGAAGTGAACCTCTCGTCCTGGAAAATATAGTTCACTACGCTTCTAGTGAGCTTAAGACTATTCTGATGTCTAAGTTCGATCATACAAGGACGGACTTCCTCGGGCAAGCGGAACAACTTTGCCAATTTGCGGCAGCTATTGAGAATGACGCTAGAGGATCTACAAGGTTTGGAAACGACACAATTATTTACGTGAAGGACAAACCCAAGGAAAAGAAATGCTCAATTTGCGGGAAACCAGGGCATGGAACTTTGAAATGCCTGAAGACATCAAGGAAGGAAAAAAACTCCTGAACCCAGCAACAAAATTGATTTTACGCTCGCAATCACGAAAAATTCAATGGGTTTGAATAACAACAATTGGATACTCGATAGTGGTGCAAGCATGCACCTAGTCAATGACGAGACCTATCTGCGAGATGCAGAAGGAGTCAACGGAACATGTTTCCAAGCATATGGACAAACCTTAAAGGTGTCCAAGAAAGGTTGGGTGCAAGCACAAGTAACATCGGACCAATTCGTACATACTATCAAGATCATGGACGTCTACTATGTAGAGACCTCTCAAGAAACATCTTGTCGTATGGACTTTTGGAGGATAAAGGATGTGAAATGGTATACGTCGATGGACGGCGCACCGTGACAGCAAGCGTCATATATTTGACATAAAAAAGGAGAACAAGGTGCTTGCAGTTGAAATATAGTTGACGTCTCAATAAATTCCGATCGGGACTCAATTATGGCGATCTTACAGGAAAGCGACAAGGAAACCGAGAGCGACACCTGCGTGCAAAAAGGTTCCCTTATGCACTTCCATGCACCGTTGGGTCACCTAAATTACGACGCCATGGAAAAGTTGGCAAAGGACCCTAAAAGTGGCATTATGCTAACAGTTACGAAAAGACTCAACTGTTTGACTTGTGCACAAGGAAAACAAACGAAGTACCCAAGGTCCAAGAAGGATAGCGGCGATAATGCGCCAACCGATCGTATCGGGGGCGTAATCTACTCCGACCTCAAGGGGCCAATAACTCCGAGAGATAGATTCGGAAACAGGTACATGATCAACTTTGTGGATTTCAAATCAAACTACGTACGGGTATTTCTTGCGAAGAGCAAGGACATTGCGGCTAAGAAGTTTGAGCACTTCCTGGTGTTTTTCGAAAGACAGTTTGATTGCAAGGTGCATATCTTACGCACCGATGGAGGTGCCGAGTACAAGAACCTCGACGGTTTCTGTAGAAGTACTGGAGTGTCACGGCAAATCAGTGAAGCTGGAAATCAATCCAGTAATGGAAATGCTGAACGCATGCATCGAACCATTATGAATATGGCTCGATGCATGATATTTTCATGTGGGCTGCGCTTAGCGTTTTGGGGAGACGCGGTACAATACGCCGCGTATATCATCAATCGAAGCCCCACAAGCGCGAACGCAAAACACATGTCGCCTATCGAATTTTTGAGTGGGCAGAAGCCGAAACTCGGAAGTATAGTGGCGTTCGGATCTCCGTGCACAGTCTACCGAAATCCGGGCAAGAACTCGCTTGCACATAGGGCCCAGATCGGTCTTATTGTTGGAAAAAGGGAAGAGACTAAAGGTTTCAAGGTATACCTGAAGCAAGAAAAGAAAGTCGTAGTCACACAACATATCAAGAATATCGAAACACTGGACGAAGAGCAGAACCGGCAGATCCAAGTTGAATTAAACGAAGACCAAGGGTTAGAAGGAGCTCAAGAACGACGGCAAGAGCCACGCAACGAAGTAAACAAGAAAAAAAACTCAAAAGAAGAAACCGTGGCAGCGCGAACGACGCGAAACCCGAAGCTATGTAAACGAAACAACTTCGGAATCGAAAACTAATTAAGAAACCAAGACGGATGAAGATATAGTTTCGGACCTGGGCATGGTAAATTTCGCTGGCGAAGTGGACCCCAAAAACTACGCACAAGCAATGAGGAGTGCAAATAGTTTAAGTGGATCGCAGCTATGAAGAAGAAATCACGGCTCTCGAAAGTAACAAAGTATGGAAAATCATCGAGAGATCAAATGATTGCACTCCACTACTCACCAAATGGGTGTTCAAGACAAAAACAGATCAGAATGGAGATATAGAACGTTACAAGGCAAGATTAGTGGCATGTGGAAACGAACTGCGTTTCGGCATAGATTACACTCTGACTTTCGCTGCTGTCATCGAAATGGGGACCGTAAAGTTGATTCTTGGCTTGGCATGCAAATGGAAAGTTCCTGCGAAACACGGGGACATACCTAACGCATATGTGAAGGCTTATGAGGACGAACACGACATTTACCTGCATATACCGAAAGGTATGGAGCTCACGGACGACATTTCGAAAGAATCGCAAGCTTCAGGACGAGTGTTAAAGCTCGAGAAACGTTGTATGGGCTTAAGCAAGCCGGAAGATTGTGGAATCGTTTGATACATGGAAAATTGATTGAATTAAATTTTTCGCAGTGCATGACGGATATGTGCCTCTACGTACGATCAACGGACCACGACACGGTGATCGTGGGAGTTTATGTCGATGACCTGCTTGTAAGCGGAACTAAAGAAAGCTTGGTCAACGATTTTTTCGAAGACATGAAGGTTTTAGAGATAAAAAATCTCGGGAAAGTTTCAAAGTTATTGGGTATGCGGGCTTCGTTCAACAAAAACACGGGATAAACACTCGACCAAGAGGTGATGATCGACGGAATACTTGAGGACTTTGATTTAAAGGAAGCTAGTCCTGTTAAGGTGTGCATAAGTCAAGAGTATGAAGATTTGAATCTTGGAGAAAGCGAAGTCTTACCGAAAGACGGAAAAGTAAATCTTTTCAATCGCTAGTTGGAAGTTCGCTATGAACCTGTCGGTGCACAAGACCCGAAATATCTTTTGCAGTGCACAAGGCAACTAGAAGAACCCATGCGCCCAAGCAAATTGATTGGAATTTGGCAAAAAGGATCGCGAGATACTTGAAAGGATCTAAACATATGAAATTGCATTTGGGAATCTCAAAAAATGACGAATCTACCGCAACTATCAAGGCCTACAGTGACTCCGACTATGCTGGATCAAAAGATTATCAAAAAATCAACTACAGGAGGCGTTGTGCTGATGGATGGCATGGTTTCGAGCTGGATGTGCAAGAAAACAAGGTGGTGTTTCGCTGTCTACAATGGAACCGGAATTTTATGCAGCTTCGAAAATTGAAGTGAAAATGTTGGGTTTTCGTGAACTAATCCAAGAAGTAGGATTAAAAGTCGAGCGTCCTATGGTGTTGCTCATGGACAACCAAGCTGCAATCAAGATGATAAGCAGCATGGAAGGAAGCTCAAAAATGAAACATGTGGATATACGATTGAAGTATATTGTTTCAAGGTTAAGAGATGGCGAGATCGAGGCTAATTACGTTTCTAGACAAGATATGTTGGCTGACTTGCTTACTAAAGCATTACCATTCCCAAGACTGAACGAGTTACGCTCCGAAATTAGATTGAAGTGATGGCCGATTTCATTTCAAGAAGGAGTGTTAAAAAGTGAAATATTACGGTAGCATCAGTTTTTATTATATTAATCACATAATGACGACTATTACGGTACTACTACTGGAGCGCTCTTTTGGAAGATTTACGGTACATCGCTATATTTGAAAGAGCAAAGTTGGGTGAAATGCCATAACCGAGGGGTAAGTATAGTGTAGGTTTCAAAACTACTCGCACTTTGTCTCGTAAGTCTCGACACTTCGCATGCATATTGATAAGGTAGCAACTTAATCACTTCCTAATACACATTTTATGGACTAAGTCCCTATGTTTAACCTACGCGACTACGTCTGACTTGGTAGCTACGTCGACTGTTATACCTTGATATAAAATTCAACAAACAAGTGGAAGTTTATCGCTGAAAAATCGACTACAACTTGGCTAAAGCATAAGCTCTTACTGCAACATGGAAAATGATACTTTGAACACATCTACCGGTCAAAACCTTCACCTTGGCACCGCCAACAAACATTATCACTGCCTTGGTGAGGTCGTCGTCGCTGTAAAGCTGGTGATCAATAAATAGGCAATAAACCGTGTAATTCGTCTCTTTAGCCAATAAGAGCGCTTGAAAAAAAGCTAGTGAGTAATTTGATTAAGAGACGTCCTCAGCAATAACCCATGTAACCGGTAATAATGCGTCCGCTACGTTACAGCGAAATTAGGGCAAAGTTCACGAAAGAGCATCTGTAACAGGCTAGCTGTTACAGGCTTACACTGTTTGAACTACAAGTGAGGAATCGTGAAATTGGTTTGGAACAAATGTAATTTGATCCTCAATAGTTTAATTAAGATTAAACTTAGGTTCGGACTATTTAATTAATTAAATAGTCCCTTAGTTATACTAGCATATGTTAATTTATAACTGCGACACGTGGCTACAAGACGGTAAGTTTAAGAGTGATATATTTGAGTGGTTTAGAGCTAACTACTATAATTAGATCTAGACTAATCATATAAACATGTAATATAAAAATGATCTAATAATACTCTTAGTAGTAGATCTTTTCTTACATTCGATATTTTTGTATCAGAATCGATTTCCCAGGGTGGATTATAATAACTTATAATCCAATATTCACATTTCAGACAGCAAGTCTGAAATTGAACTGTGATGTTTCAACTAAATATCACTTATGTAATGGTACCCCATTACATCACCCCCCCTCAAGGTGGTTGGCCAATAATATAATGTAATATTGGCCAATCGAATGGTGCACTTGTTGGTCGTAACAATATTTTGATGACAACAATTAACGACCAGAAGAATCTAATGGTCGAGAAACGCGGCGGTGCTCTTAAGGGCGCTGCTAAAACTGCTAACGCTGCATCCACCTCTGCATCACATGCAGAGGTGCCAACAGCGAATGCCGACGCTGCTAATGTAGCGTCATAGAAAAGGCCGGGAGACCCATTGTCTCTCTTAGTAGACTCTGCAGAAGCAGTGTCTAAGAGGGGACGTGAAGATGGCGCTAGCGCGGCATCTAGTACGCTCTCACCTGCTGAATGGCGGGTGGCGAGAAGTGGTCGTCTGTCTTCGGATACTCATCGGACTTCGAAGAAGAGGATGAGGATGTCACCGTCCTCCGCAAAGGGTCTAGCGAGCGTAAGCTCGCTATAATTTCTTCGCCGAGAAGTGAAGGCGAGGTGGATTCTGACGCTGTCGATTACGATAGCGACAATCCGTCTTACGGTGGCAGAAGGAGCGGAGAGCTCCTTCTGGACCTCGTAACTCGCCTGGTCGAGACGCCGACTTTTGGATGGCAGGTGGCGCTCCACCTGCCAAGAAGCAACGTGCAGAAGTGGCTTACGCTACTTCTAATTTGTCTTGTTGTACGGAGCCACATGTTCCGTACAAAGTGAGGTTTTAGACCCCAGCATGGACATTAGTGCCCGACAGTGGCGGGCATACCAAGCGCGATTGTCAATATCCATTTTTGACATCAACGCGCTCGATGATTGCGAAGACCTTTGCAATCGCCATTTCGATAGGAGTACCGACGATAGACGTCGGTACTTTATCGACCTTTTCTTTCAGGCTCGTTAATATACGAACCGAAAAGGGTCGCGTAAACACAGGGACGAGAAAGACGCCCTGACGCAAAGTCGGAATGCCTTTGTTGAGAACTACAACAAAGGTCCCGACGATTACGTGAAGCGAGTTCACGTAAATCGCGAGCGCTTTTTAAAGCACTCGCGTTCAGGAGAAATGGAGTTTATCCATTTTACCTGCATTAAAGAAGGAATTACTAGCGGAGTTCCTTCTCACATGGCTTGCCCTTGTTGTCCCAAGGGAGCTCCTCGTCTGAGCGAAAAGGAGCTGCGAGGGTACCGAAGTTACTCATTACCCGCTACGAAAAAACCCCTAATTAATGCCCTTAATGTATCAGCACCTGATGCTTATATTTTACACTCATCAACACCTAGTGTTGATGCCTCTTTCGAGTTTGAGGAGAAGTATTCTTTTCAAACTCTTTCAGGAGGTTAGGGGCATCTGCCCTCAGCATTGCCAAGATTCAAACTCTTGAGAATACCCCAACCAGCGTACCAGGTACTCGATACGCTGCCCCTTCTTATAGGGAACCGAGCGCTTTGCTATCAAGCGCTTGAGAATATAGCGCTTATTTCCCTGATTATCAATCAGGGGCGGCGGGGGTTGGTTATTCCCTTGCCGTCGTTGTTGCGGAGCATGGTTCAGCTCCGCAAGCTCGAGAGGCACTGCTCTGAGCTAAGCGCCGATATGGGTCACTCTGTGAGGACATATCGTTCTCTTTGTGATGGGATTCGCGGTATTTTGAGCGCTCACGTTGCCCTGCAGCAGAAGAATGATTTTCTGCTGGTCGATCTTGATCGACAAAAGGCGGAGGTTGAGAATCTCCGGACTTCCGACAATTGGTTGGAAACCGACTACAAGTCTCTTTTGGGAGACTTGAAGAAGCACGGCATTCGCCGTGGGGATGCGTCTCGTCCGAAGACGTAGACGAAAGCTACGGCTTAAGCCTCCCAACGTAAACTGTTGGGTGAAGGCGCATGGCCGCGGGAATGTCTAATGTATAGGCATTCCCCTTAACGCTTTGGACCTTAAAGGGTCCAATGAATTTAGGGAGAAACTTCCGTGTAGAGAAGTTGCTAAGTGCATGTGTCGGTAAATTAGTTTGTAGATAACAAAACCAATTCACCTTTTTGAAAGGAATTTGTGTTTTTCCTTCCATTCTTGTGTGCATTCTGCTTCTGCTTATCAAAAGCAAGTGCATCCTTGACATAGCGTATTACAGCTTGACGCTGTAATACGAATTCATCTACTGCTTATTAGCAGTAGATAGACTCTCTTCTTTGTCTACAGCGATTGCGGCAGACACAAATTCTTCGTACGGCAGCTTCGGTATCAACTGAAGCTCCTTGAATTTCTACTGTGTCAACAGTAGGGACTCGTCAAGTTCTTCGCTAGTTGCGGTTGCAAGTTGCGCATCGACTCGCTAAAAATTGGAGAGGGTCCCTCCCCCACTTAGATTTGGCGTACCACCAAGTAAAGCTGGGGTTCGTGGATGCCTCAAGGCATTCACGTAGAACGGTGTATGCTTCGTGGAAGCATGCACCGAGTTGTTTATTGCAAAATCGGTGAGTGGCAAAAAGTCACTCCACTGTTCGAAGGCATGCGCGTATGAACGCAGCATGTCTCCTAGAGCGCGGTTAACGCGTTCAGTTTGCCCATCCGTTTCCAGATGGTTCGCAGTTGACATCTTCAACTGCGTTCTCACCAAAGAGAACGTTTCTTGCCAGAAACGTTCTGTAAATCTCGGATCTCGATCCGAGACTATGTTTTTCGGCATTCCGTGTAAACGGAATACCGTGTCAACGAATATCCGCGCTGTTTGCGCGGCAGTGAATTTCGCTGACACTGCAGCAAGATGAAGCATCTTGCTGAAGCGGTCTACAAAGATCACTATTCCAGTCTTCTGACTATGATTGAGCGGAAGACCGAAATATAAAGTTTATGGAAATGGACTTCCAACACTCTGTCGGAACCGGCAGAGATTGGAGGAGAGCCTGCGCAGAGTTCGCAGGCTTTACGCGCTGGCAAATCTCGCCAGCGCGTACGTACTTGCGTAACCATTTTTACTGGATACGCCAGTAGAAATCGCGTGCGAGAGAAGCATACGTCTTCTTTCGACCTTGATGCCCAGAAATCGGTGCATCATGATACTCAAACAGTATTTGGTGTTTGAGATCAGCGTCGTTTGAAACGACGATGCGACTAACGTCTTGTTGGTCTGTGCTGTAAAGCAACAGACCATCGTGCAATCGGTAACGATGCACGCAAGCGCAAAGGAACTCTCGAAGTTCCTCGCGCTTCCGATCAGATTGATTACTTAAGTAATCAATCAGCAGACGAGCTTTCTCGTCTGTTTTGTATGCGCGACGTTCCTGTCGTACGAGTGACGACGACAGAGCAGTGCAGCGTATGTGTTTCCACTGATTGCCTCCGTTACAGATGATTTCGTCTCGTAATCGGGGCGTCGTGATAGCACATCCGCTATCACGTTCAACTTTCCCGGTTTATACTCAACCGTGAAGTTATATTCAGCAAAGAATGACAGCCATCGTGCCATTCTTTGAGAAATGTGCGGTGAGTTCACGGCCGTGACGACGCATGGTCCGTGTAAACCACAAACGTCTATCTCCTAAGAGATAGATCCGAAACTTTGCCAGTGCATATTTCATGGCAAGGGGTTCCTTGTCATGCACTGGATAGTTGCGCTCCGCTGGTCGCATCTAACGCGATTGGTAAAAGATTACGCGATCACGATCATCGTGATCGCGCTGCATCGAGGCACAGCCGATTGCGAAATCGCTCGCGTCACAAACGACGTGAAACGGTCGCGCGTTATCGGCTATAGCCAAGACAGGCGCTTCAGTCAAACTCCACTTGACTGCATCAAAAGCGTCTTTGCACTGGGTATCCCAGTGCCATTCAACATCTTCCTTTAGTAATTGAGAAATAGGTCGAATAAGGCTAGCATAATTGCACAAATACTTGTGCAAATATGTCGCCAACCCAAGGAACTTTCGAAGTTCCTTGACATTGTTTGGCGTGGGCCCTTCAACAATCACCCTGGTCTTCTCTGGATCAGGGCGCACCCCGTTATTGCCACAAAAGCAGCCAAGAACGGGTATTTCAGATGCACCGAAGGTGCACTTCTTTAGATTCGCATAGAGCTTATGCGTAAGCATAAGCTCTAACACCGAGGGTAGATGTTCTTTGTGCATATCTACATCACTTTACCTTATTCAGCCTTGCTGTGGATGAACACGTCGTCGAAATAGCTCGGTGCAAATTCTTGCACCGGGCACAATAGATGCGTGACGCATCTATTGAATGTGGCAGAGGCATTTCGAAGCCCCTGTGGCATCAGAAGCCACTCCCAAAGCATACCGCTTGGAGTGCTTACTGCCGTGAGAGGGATATCCTTCTCACGCATAAGGATTTGGTAGAAACCATCCCTAAAATCGAGAGCACTGAAAACGGTGCTCCCGCTCATGCCATCTATGATGACATCTTTTCACGGTATTGGCGTCTGCGCCGGTACCGTGGCTGCGTTCAGCTTATTAAAAGAATGAACGAGTCTCAACCCACCAGTGGATTTCTTAACGCAAAAGGTGGGACTGGAGTGTGGTGAGGTAGATTCCCGCACATGTCCCGCCTTACGACGAGTTTCGAAGAACTCGTCTATAGCTTTGACTTGGTCACGCGCAATGGCCCATGCCGCGTGACACAGTTCTTCGTGCCTAGTTCCCTTATCTTTAGGGAGATCACAAGGTACTTCTTCTGGGAATACGTCAGCGTATTCCCAAAGTACCTCATAGCATGGGGAAGTCGCCTTAAGCGACTCCCAGCTCTGCGCCTCAAAGTGCTGAACTTTGGTCTGCTCATTGGGAACGGTTTCGTTCCCAATGTTTGTTGCCTGCAAACTGGATATTCGTTCGCGAATACCCACAACATCGTCTGTTGCAACGATGACACAGATCAGGTCGATATGATCATCGCGCAAGTTCTTTACAAACTTCTTCCAGCTCAAGGCTGGAAGAGCCATTACCTCCGAACTTATGTTCGGAAGGTTGTCGAGTGTTCCATACTGGGTAGTTAATCCAGTCTCTGTCTACGTCAAGACGTTTATCGTCTCGACGAACACAACTGCATGATCAGACGCACTCGTCTGATCTGTTGCCTGTTCTACAGTACGGTGATTATCACTCGTGCACAAGGCGTGCTCAACATGGTGACCACTGTCTACCATGGTGTTCTCGCACTCACGACTGCTTTCAGTCGTGTATTCTTCATCGTCAACACGGAAGTCACTTACATCCGTGTCGGTACCTTCGTGTTCACGGTGGGTGTTTCCCACCGTGGGTAAATTCTGTACACCACGACCGTCATCGGTCGTGGTTACTTCAACACGGGGATGTTTGTCTCCCGTGTTGCATACGTTACCAACACGCAACGACTCTTCCGTTGTGTGTGAAAGCCCCTCTGGACGTTGATCAGCGAGTGTACCATCCGCTGATAGTGTCAGATCAGACCTGGTGGTGCCATCGCTACCCACCAGACTGTCTGACTCTGCGGTTGTATCGTTAGATACAGCCGGATTACGCACAGGGTAATCAGATCCTGTGAGACCGCCGCAGTCGATCGACCGGTTTACCCAGTAAATCGTTGGTTGATGCTTGGACATCCAAGGGATGCCCAAGATAACATCGAACTTGTCGTCAAGATCGAGGACGATGTATTCGTTCTCGAACGACTGTTGGCCCATTCGAAGCGTGTGCGAATCACACGCTTTGGTATAGTCAGAAGTTGTTGATGAATAACCAGTCAGCTATCAAGATGCTACAAGGCAATGAAGGAAGTTCAAAATTGAAATATGTGGATATTCGACTAAAGTTCATTATTTTAAAAGTCAAGAAGGGAGAATTAAATACGAGTTATGTATCAACTCAAGATATGCTAGCTGATATGCTAACTAAATCGTTGGCTTACCCGAAATTAAACGAGTTGCGAGCGGCTTTCGGTCTGGAGTGACGACTCACGAAATTAACGTCAAGAAAGAGTGTTGAAATTTGAAATGATTTTCGCGTAAATCAAAAGGACTAAAATTTCTGATTGGATAAAAGAATTTAGGACTATTACTATTTTTGGTCAAGAGACTATTATCACACGTCGCACACAAAATGGGTTCGAAAACTACGCAAGAATTTCAAAGCTATTTCCAAGACACTCCGCATGCATGTTTTCATTGCTTAGGAAGATGAACACTTTCTAATATACTTTATATTACTAAAGTCACTGTTTTCGTTTGCTTCAGACTACGCCAACAAGACAACAGCTATTCTACTACAAGTCAGTGTTGGTATACTGTTATACACACGACAGGAATACTAGTTTGGTGAAATTGTAAACATCAACTACGATGATATTCAACCCGGACTCGAGGGGATGGACGGTACATCTTTGAACAGTACTTAGTGTATATGCGTCATAAGCGAATGACTTTTATAGTGCGGAATCCTCGAGAATGTCATTTGCCAAGTCCATTTTCTACAAACACGTTCCGGCTAAACTACAGTTTAACCTGAAAGCTGTATAAAAAGATCTACAATTACTTCCTCCCGGGCAAAATAAGCGCACAATCGGAATAGAAAGGTGTCTAAATAAACGCAGCAAATCAAAAGTGATATTATGGAATTATCATCTTTGACGAATATTTCTTATACAGAGTTTGGAGTCGAAAAGGCCAATATTAACAGAAGGTCACAGCCACTTGAAGTTCAGATTCCCTCTGGTGCTGCTGTACCTGACTACTTGCTTAGTAATTCAAGTGAATCTTCGCGCTCGAAAGGAAGCTACGACATAGCGGTATGTGTGAATGGCGTTTATGCAATATCTTTTTAACAGCAGCAGACAGTTTTCTCTACTACACATCCAATAGCAACACAACGAATTTCACCACAGGCGCGGCGATTTTCTTTCCACAGAGATCGTGATCCCAAAAGACGAAAGTACACAGGTTATGTTCATCTCGTTGTCAACATTGTGGTGGAGCCGATTTCCAAATCCATGACAGAAGTCTTGGGTGGAATCCGGATACTCACTGGCCCGGACGACCAACTATCGGAGGGGGTACTCCGTCGATCCTGATCAGCATCAGAATCAGATGAATCACCATTGTGGTGACTGATCTGATCCTCCCGGTCATCTGGCCGGTCTTCATGCTCGTCAGGATCTATGTTTAACTTCATCTCACCTTGTGTACCCGTTGATCGGGGGTGGTTACACTCACTTAGGTGGACTCGGTGACGAAAACGATGATCTTGATCAGGTCGGAGGGTTTGACCTTCTCGAGACGGGGGGTGTCCTCGGGTGGAAATCTTCACCGGAGAACGGGTTGGGGTCGACACTTATTCAGTATCTAGGCACTGATCAGGAAAGTTCGTCTGATCAGGCCAGCCAATGAGAGAGAGATATAACGAAACCAAGAAAATGCGATCAATCCACGATCTTCCACAGTAACCCACAAACGTTATCTCCACAAAACCTTTACCAATATTATTAACGTGTTCCAAACACGTGCGCGTTGAGGGTGAGGTTTGATCACCTAAAACAAACCCGTCGGGGGCCTTCCGGTAAGCCAAAATGCGTCTAAGCGCGTCTTAACCGGAAATTAGTTGAGCAAGAGGGGACTAATCAACCCTGTGCTCCCAATGACCGCACACGTGGCGGAGCGACTCTTTGCTTTAGGGGGAAAATCTAAACCTGTTATTATATATGCAATGTCCTATACCTGTGTACCATACATCAACTCATGCCTGACCTTTACTTCGAACCTACTTACTTCGTCGCACGGTTGCGTAACACCCTCTTGCCCATCCTGGCTGCACCTTCAAGCTGATCTGTACCGCTTCTGTCCTGATCACGACCCGACTCTTCAAAAGATCTTCGACCCATCCTGATCTTCAACCAACGACCTTGAAAACACTTGAGACCTGCTCTTCAGCACTTGTTCACTTCGTATATAGTCCGACCAGACCGAGAACTTACTTGCCCTTGCATATCCACGCTGATCAGAGGCTGATCAGCCCTGATCACGATCGGCATAGTGATCAACCGAGTGATCAGGTAGTGATCAGGATGATCAGCCCTCGATCACCTCGGGAACGCTCTGGGTCATCATCATCACGACACGACTCAATTCATCTTCTAAACCACACTTCCGATCTTTATACCCCGTCAGGACAACCATACAACACCGATCTCGGCTGATCAGGCCTTGCCACGTCATCTTCGGACCAACCAAAGGCTCTCGTCACTCACACAACCTGTCACTCCACATGCCCGATCTTCATTCCTCATCTGATCTTCATTGCTCGGGCATGACAGGCCGATCAGGCCATAACTTCGTATCATAGTCAGCTTCAACCACTATACCATTCAGAGATCGGCTGGTCACTTGCCCTTGATACGTCATGTCACCAGTCACTCTTTCTTATTTCATCCACGGGAACTCCACTTAGTGACTGTAATACCGATCGTGATCGCGATTTCCATCATTCCGCCAGTGCCTGGGACTGGGCTGAACGACCATACTTATACTTGGCTGATTTCTCCACGTCGTGAATATCCGTTGGCCACCACCTTTTCTTCTT
>MIQA02023201.1:0-17887 GCA_001887855.2 Sclerospora graminicola | reverse complement strand
CGTGCAAATTGTGTTGGACCAAATGTAATTTGGTCCTCCTTAGTTTACTTTAAATAAACTCAGATAGAAATAATTAATGTGTTAATTAACTATCGATTAAGTATATATATATCAATATATATACACTTAGGAGACGTGAGTGCTAGAAGGTAAGTTTAAGAGTGAATATATTTATGGTTGGTTAAGAGCTAACTAGTATAATTAGACCTAAACTAATCATAGTAACATGTAGTATAAAACTGATCTAATGATATTTTTATCATTAGATGACTTGTCAGATTCAATTATATCAGAATCTGTTCTCAAAGGTGGATTATGACAACTTATAATCCAATATTCACAATTTCAAGTATTGCGACTGAAATTGAACTGTGATATTTCTATTCAAATATCACTTATGTAATGGTACCCCATTACACCATGTCTTCGTCACTCGGCTCCCTCGCATAGTACTGGACTGGCTCGGGCGCCTGAGCTCCACGACGAGGCGGCTGGTCCGGTGACTTCGGACTGCCGCGGCTGGCACTCAGCCGACGCTGCTCTTCCAAGTATCGTTCCATCATCGCCGAAAACATGTTATGCAGG
This sequence comes from Sclerospora graminicola, assembly GCA_001887855.2. Taxonomy (NCBI): domain Eukaryota; phylum Oomycota; class Peronosporomycetes; order Peronosporales; family Peronosporaceae; genus Sclerospora; species Sclerospora graminicola. The sequence goes on along the minus strand of MIQA02023201.1, from coordinate 17,302 downwards.
TGATCCGGCACTTGAAGGCTCTCCTGGGGGTCGGCTTGAGGGGCGACTTGGGGGGCGGCCGGGCTGCCGGATCGACATTCCTTTTTGATCCGCCCATCCGCGTCTTCGTCTTCCTCCTTCGGTTCTGGATCCGCCGTCGCCGTCCGCCAGGCCTGTACGCTGTACTGGCTGGCGTTCTTCCGCTCGGGCGTACCCGGATTCTCACGTCCTCCAAGTGTCATGGCTGTCGCCACACGTGCTGCTCCCCTTGGGCCAAGCGTCATGCGGGTGATACCCACCGATGAATCAGATGAGTCCGCTTCCGAAGGGGCAGACTCGTACTGCGAAGAGCCTGAGTGTATCCCGGCCGGTTTGCTTGTTGCCGGCGGCGTGGACGGCGCCACTCCAGTCGTAGCTGTCATCTTCTTCGACGGCGGCGAGCAACCCACTAGCGGTACCAAGCGGTCGTGCAGGGCGCTGGACGCCTCCTTCAACTTGTCCATCTTCAGATCAAACGGCTCGTTCGGATCGAACACGCCGGTGTTAATACCGGCTTGTTTGAGTTGATCCAATAGTCCTCTAATAAGGGACGCGTGGCCGTCTGAGAGAGTTGGGGGAGAAACGGGACCTTTTAATCCGCCTAGGATTTTCGGCCGTGTTATCTTCAGCACCTTATCCGTCCGCAAGAACTGCCCCAACTCGTGAAGATGGCGGAGCACGCTCCAGGTCTGTATCCGTAACCTTCTGCGATAGGCCGTCCAACTTTTCTTCTTCTTCGTCTTCGAAACGCGGCCTATCTTTGCGGGTTGGATAATCCGATTCCTGCCAATCCGGTCTCTTTAGGGGTAGGTGGCCTGGATCGGAACTTGGTCCCGATTCGGCCGGCTTTCCACTCCGGTCGTATCCGACTTCCGATTCTTCGTTCTTAATTTTTTCTTCTTTTATATCCATAATATGCATTTGTTTGTTAGGATCATGGTCGAAACCATGATCCTTCCTCGAACTATGGTGACTTGCACCATAATCCGACCCGGCTCCAGCTGGGGCATAGCGGCCGGTACTATAGTGAGTAGTACCGTAATCCGGTACAGTACCGTAATTCGGCACAGTACCGTAATCCGGCCCAGCCGGAGCCTCTAGGGGAGTAATTTCTTCTTTAATGTCGACCTCGAACTCCCCAATCCGAGTCGACCATCGCATCCTTCCATCTTCAGCAGCATTGGGGGCGATATACCTTCCCGCAATGCACCCGACACGACATCTTCAACAAATTTGACAGGTTTAGGTCTTTCGCCCACCAGGGACTCGCGGTAATATCCAGGGTCTCCAAGAGATCCGGGCACGCGCACCATTGTGGTGTAGTCGCTCTCAGAAATTCTTTCTGAGATGCGAACACCCACGGGGGGCCCAGATGACTGACTGTCGGAGGGGGTACTCCGTCCATCCGAGTCATGATCCGATCCGGCATCCGGCCGGCTGGATCGGTCACTTCCATCACCTTGGTCGTGACGACTTGGATGATCCATGTTAAAAGCTCACCTTGTGTACCCGTCAGCACTGGCGGTTGCGCTCTCTTGATAGACCCTAGGGCGAAAAGTTTAAAGTCCGTCGAATAAGGAGACGAGGGTTAGGACTAGGGGTAGCTCCTGGGCGGAAATCTTCACCGGGGAGCTCGACTGGCAATACTTGAAGTTTGTATACTGCGACGGCTGGACCGAGAATAATCGATCGGCCAGCCAAACCAATGACAATGAAGGGTAAATCCAAACGTGTACGTAAAGGGGAATCCAAATTTAACTCCACAATCTTCCACAGAAGGCCAAAATGTTACTACTTCCCAATACTTAATGTACCGTGTTCAAAACACGGGCGACTTGTGGTGAGTATACGCAGCGCCGCGACTCCCGGTCAGGGGACTTCCGGTGGGTTACCTTAACCTTCCCCGGGCAAACCAATAGCAGCAAGAGGGACCTTGTTAGCCCTCCGCTGTGTACCAATGAAAGCGACTTGTGTCTAAGAAAGCGAAACGTATACTGATTTATCCCTATGTTCAATACTCCCTTTTGTGTAACCTACCCCAAAAAGCCCGGCTAAACAGTTATGTGCCTTACCTGAAGTAGCCCGGTTAACTCCGATCGGGTGCTCTTTTGTGTACCAGCCCAGCCGGTACACCAACCCCAGATGGTACCATCCCGGCCGGTACACCCAACCCAAATGGTACCATCCCGGCCGGTACACCCAACCCAACTGGTACCAGCCCGGCCGGTACATCGAACCCAGCCGGATCGGCCGGATGGCCATCCATCTAAGCTCACTTGCCGCTGGCGTTAGCACTTCCTTGGCAGCTCCACGTCCGACCCTGGTTCTTCCTCCGTCCTCCAAGAAAATCAACCTCCTTCAGAACCCTTCGCCCATACCTTCCGACCAATCCGCCCTTCGGTCATCCACCATCTGAGGTCATCCCGTTCGCCTGGTCCGCTAGCCCAACAACCCACGTATTCGGCCACACCCATCTGGCCCGATTCCAGACCTGGCGCCGTCCTGCTGCTGGTAGATACGCTCGTCGACGGCCATCATGCATCTATGTCCTTGGTCCACATTTTCCGCCAATCAGAAGGCGCCCTCTGGAAAGTATTTCACACCTTCTCATCAATTAATCCACAAGTCACTTTACCACAGAAGCTAGTGGGTGATATCCGAGAAAATGTGTACAAACTGACGATGTGGATAAGTTGACGAATACAATAACGACGACCGACTTTAGTAAGGTAAAGAGGCTGATATTACCATTGCCTCAATGGTACGGTATGGATCACTGGGTTTCATGCACGATTATCCTGCTCGAACGTTGGTGTCATTTAGTCACTCCTGATACTACCTATTTATCTTGGCGTCTGGGCAAGCATATGAACAGAGTGGGATATGAAAAAAAAAACGCAGAAAGCAGACACACTCAACGTGCCTAAGTATATTACGTATTGGAAAGAAACGGATGCCAGAAGAGTGTAACATGACATGATTTATGAAGATACGATTCGTTCACTCTATATTCAAGGATTATGGTGCTCACTATTGCCGGCGGTTTTTTGTAATGGGGTACCATTACATAAGTGATATTTGAGTTGAAATATCACAGTTCATTTTCAGTCTTGCTATCTGAATTGTGAATATTGAATTATAATATATTATGAACCACACGGAAATCCGATTCGGATGTAAATACCGAATCCAAGAGGGGATTTAATAGTAAGAGTACTATTATCCAGATTTATATTTACATACGCTTGTATAATTAATTTAGATTTAATTATAGTTATTAACTCTAAACCACTCTTAATAAATTCACTCGTAAACTTACCGTCTTGCAGCCATGTGTCTTGGTTATATATTTACATATATAACTAAGGGACTATTTAACCAACTAAATAGTCCACACCTAAGTTTAATCTGAATTCTGGATGTGTGTTACACTATGTTGGTGTCTCGCCCTCTTAAAGTATTTTCCAGACGATCGACTCCGTCATGGCTTCTTATGGCAAATGGAATTGATGGCCGGCTGGGTAGATGGGCTGCGTTGTTGTCTCAGTGGTCTTTAGAAATGATCAAGTTCAACAAAGGAGAAGGGGATATTGGGCACGTTAGCGGTCAGCATCACCTCAAGGGCAGAAGTGAAGGAAGCGCTGATAGCCATAGCGCCCCGAAAGCAGCCACGGCAATCCATCACACTACCGCCACCGAAAGTGGTACCGACAGAAGAACTGATGGTTCTGAGCTTTTTTTGACGGGTCAGCAAGCGTAAAAAAAGGAGTAGGTGCCTATAGTACCATCCTATGGAAGCTGCCCGAGTGGAAAGTGGTCGCTGCTGCTTTGGATTTCACGCCTGGCATACGTCCATGCTTTTTTTATCCCTTACTGCATATTTCACTTCGGCTGTTAATCCTGGTTGGTCAATGCCCGATCAGCTGAGGGTTTAACTAGAAGGACCTCCTGTCGTTACAGGGCGTCTCCTGATCCGGCTGGGCCTGAACATCCGTTTCCCAATCCTGGTTGTCATATTCTTTTCTCCAAAATGGTTGGATCCAGGTGGGTGGATTTCAGACTTGGCGCCCCGCCCGATTATCTCCGTTAGCCCGTTCATTTCCGCTAATTCACCTAACATACCCGGATCTGAAACTGTGATGCCGACCTGATCACACATGTCCAATGTGGCCAGATGATCTGCACTATTGTTCCACTCTCGTTTGACATGTAACAATTGATGTTCCGGCCATTTTCGCAGGGCCGACATAACCCTATCATTCAAAAGTCTTTGTCGGGGGGGGGGGCTTGCAGTCTATCTTCCCAGTGATTTTTCAGATCACCATATTGGAGTCACCGCATATGATAATACCCCTGCGTACGGCCAGTCAGCAGATCTAGGCAAAGTAACAATCCTCGGTATTGTGCCTCATTCACAGTTTTGGAGCAAGACCCACGATCCGCTTCCCATTGCTGCAGATACAGCGTCTGCTGCCACGGCTTGTTGACCTTCTCCCATGGAAATTGTCACGAGACTCTGTCGCTGGCGTCGAGCAAGCTGCTCAATCGATTCAGTCGGGTCTCCTCCAGGGGAAAAGAGATACAAGACGGGCGTCTCGGCCCGCATCTCGTCGTAAATGGTCTCCTATCTCTCCGTCATGGGCTCGACATAGCGTGGTCCTAACGCTGGCAGCCGTGCCCCACTCTTTTTCCCCGCAACCGTCTCGATCGATTCCATTGCGCGAATGAAGTCCAACACGGCTGGAATCGTCCGATCTTCCCGTAAAGCACGAACTAAAAGGAGCCGATGAAAGTGCAAATTTGCCGTCGAAAGCGTGCGTGAATCCAAGAAACTCGCTTCATAGATTGGCACCGCTTGCTGTTCAGCCTCATTTGCGTCAAACCAGTCACGCCAGCTCGTTTCATGGCGCTGGAGTTCTCCCTACCAGGTTCCAAAAGAGGGTCTTTTCACTTGCTAGTTGAATTGCATTCAACCAGGCACTCGTGGGCAGCCATTCGAAAGGATTCGGTGGCTCAGTCGCTACGTTTCGTGACGCTCCCGCTTTCAAAAACAAGCTCACGTCTGTACTCGGGATACAATCTGCTGCTACGAGAAGCTTGAGTGCAAACAGGAGGAGAAAACTCAGTCGATCGCGATCGTAGAGGCCACGAGTGACTGAGCGAAAGACTGTGTACGTGAGGGTTTCGAGGATATACGCGACTCGCTTGGACGCGAGCGTTGAGCGCTCGGCTTGGTCGATGGCACGTCCAAACAAGTGCAAGAATTGGTCCAAGGACGTTTGATACATGGCATCAACCGCAGCAAATTCGACCAGCGTAAAGTAGAGAACTGAGCCACGAGTAGCCACCGGACGATACTGTTGTCGCTTGTCATCAATTCCACGTTTCACTTGCTCGGAAATGAGCATCTTTTTTTCATTGATTTCCATGGCTTTGGCTTTTGTATTGGCCAAGACGGACACAAGGGCCATGTCTTCGAGCAAATTCGCTTCACTTGCAGTAAGCCGTTCGAGTAACAAGGCATCCAGCGCGACCAAAGCTTTGGCATTTGCATGAAGCTCGCCTTGAACGCGTTCCATTTGCTCTTCGAGCGATCGCTGTTCTTGTCGAAGCACGTGACTTAAGAGTTGCTCTTCCAGACCTGTTTGAGTCACGGTAAAGTCAATAACGAGTGTGCGAGCTTGGAGTTCCGGCGACAAGTGTGGATTGGCCACGCGGGTCGTGAGATACAAGGAAAACGCGTCGTGGTACTCACAGATACGATCAAGGAGCTTGACAAACTTGCCTTTGCCTCGGATAATAAAGTCTTTATCCAGTAGATTCCCAAAGACAGGATCGAGATCCCTGTCGTCCATGCAGTCAAGGACCAACGCTTTGCCTTCGCCAATACATTGTTCGAGAAGTTCACGCAATTGTCCACACTTTGTCGTGACCAGACCCATCGAAGGAAGACGCGAAGCTTCGCGACACAAAAGCCACGAGACTGCTTGGCCTTGCGGATCAATAAGCAATGGAAAACGGGGCGCACGGGTCACCAAGAGACCATTTTCGATCGATAACGGGTCCGAGGGCAAGCCTTGGAGTTTCCAATCGGTAACTGTGCCTGCATCAGCAAGAAACTCGTCCAACACCAAGCCTTTTGTCCATGGGATGAGCGAAGAACGGGTCTCAGACGTCGACAAGGCCCCCAGTGCGTATGGAAGACGTTCACGGAGCAACAGATCGCGGTATTCCCGGTTAAATGGTCCACAATAGCACAAAAAGGCAGCCGCCAAGGCACAATCGCCCACAAGATGGTGCATTCGCTCGACGAATCGATTCGACTCGTCCGTCCACCGCTTTTTTTCTCCATCGAGGCCTCGAATCAATGCCGTTGCTTGTGCCATTTTCCGCTCCGTTGCTTGTGCAAACGCTTCAACGCGTGCTTTCTCGGCCATTTGCGATTCAAAGTCGGTTTGGAAGCGACGCAACATGGTTTGACACGCTTGGAGCTTGTCTTCCGAGCTCTGGAGCCGTGTCTGGGCAGCTTCAAACTTGCCTTCGGCTATCCGTAGCGCTTCGAGCTTGGGTTTCACGACTTTCGACGCTTCATGGTACAAACTCATGGCTTTGACCCACCCAAACAATCCTTCAGCAGCTTTCGAAGCATTCTTGGCTGCCGAGGCTGTAAAGCCCGTGAGATCCATGTACGGTGCCATCAACTCGAGCGTCTCGTCATTCATCTGGTCCTTTTGATGCTTGGAAAAGTGAAAAATGTTGGGCAAAAATCGCGTATCAGCAAGCATGCCCGACTTGACGAGCTGAAACGAGTCGAGGACAAAGTCACACGTGCGTTTGTCCTTGCCAACGCCGAGCGTCACGCCTGCGCGCTCGACTTTGACTAATGGAGTCATTTGGAGAATCGCCACGCAGTCAAAGATGAGCTTGATAATGTCCCCGGGTTTCGCGAGTTTCTTCAATTCATTGAGATCAGTGGGGCGAATACTGCTTGCTGCTCGCTCGGCTTCGTCTAGAAATGGCTGGGCACGCTTGAGATCGGCTTCGGCGGCTTCTTTCTCGGCCAGAATCCGTGCGGCATCAGCGAGACATTGCTCACGAATCTGCTGCACGAGTTCGTTCTCGTTGGTCGTGGCTTCAAGCGACTTGAGCTCAATCGTAGAGCATGTCGTTGGCCGCTGCTTCCGCGATCACGAGCTTGGCTTTCTCGTCCGTGAGCACAGCATTCATTCGTTCCACGTCCTGTGTGCCTTGATTCAATTTGTCCAAGCCAAGCTTCACGGCACTTGCTTGGTACTGTACTTGGTGCAATTTCTCACTATACAGCGCCTTATACGTCGCGAGAAAACTCAAGAAACTACGGGGTGTTTGGACCACGCGTCGAGCTCAACCGCTTGATGGAATCGTCCTAGTTGTCGCACAAGCGCTTCTTTCGTCGAGATGGTTGTCTCAAGACTAAAGTCCTCCAGGGACGCTCGACTGACAGCTGAGAGCGCTTCTTCTGGCCATGGTAAATACCAGTCCACGGTACAGCCATTCATCAAGTGAGGATAGGCGCGACAGCGGTCTGCGAAGCGAGCGCTTACGGGGGAGAGACACAAGACAAGGTGGAGATGCTGACGCACTCGATGATGGAAGAAACGAACCAGCGCTGACAGCGTCTCGGTTTGTTCGGGCCATTCACGCTGGAGGAGACTCGGTAGTTCGTTTCCAATTCCAATGATTTCATCCGAAGAAAACAACCCTCGTGGCACTTGGCCAGTGGCCAAGAGCGTATTGATCTGGTCCAGGATGGCATCGTCTTGCAGATCTCCTTCATTGAGGACAAACACGACGCCGTGGCCCGCAACGCCCGTGGCTTTGCAGACTTCTCGTAAATCCTCGAGAAACGCAGCAAACGTTTTTATACGTTTTTGAGACGGTGGACTGATAGAGCGTCAAGCCACGTAGTGCCGCCGCAAGGCGTGCCAACGATTGTTTCCCCGAGCCACCGACCCCAATGACCATCATGTGGCCTTGACAAAGTCCCAGCACCCGTGTCAAGCGCGTGAGATGAGCCAGCGCTTGGTCAAAGAGGATCAAAGACGACAAGGCACGTTTTGGATTGTCGTGATTAAACTGAGCCACGAGATGCTCCACGCGACTCCGGAGGAGCGTCAAGTCCGTGACAGGTCCGTACTGACGCGGCAAGACAGCGATCGACTCGCTCTGGGCTTCAATTTCCAGGTCTTGTAAGAAATCAACGTAGACTAACGACTCGGGAGGCTCCAGGATTGAGTAGTTACCGAGCGTTTTGACCACGTTGGTGAGTTCTTGATGGAAACGCTGCTTCTCTTCGACGGTAGTGAGCTTATCAGCGAATACACGTTCACTTTCGTGCTGCCAGAGGCAAAGGAAACGATCGTCTGTGATATTACGAGGGCTTTGGACAAGACCTTGGACCCAGCGACTAAGATCTCGCAACGTAAAGATGTAGTGGAACTTCTGTGGACTTGGAGGCATCGTTTGACGTAACCAGAGCCACAAATGGACCGAAGCAGCTCCAAGACGCGGCAGCAAGTCTAAAAGCGAAGGATTTAATCCTTCACTGATCGATGCAGTGGTTTCCACGTCAAAATCGAAGCCCAAACGTGTCAGTTGCGTGAAGATTGCCGCAGCAACGTCCGAAGAAGGAGGCAAGAGGTTCAAGAGGAAGAAATGACGCTGAAGACGGGCCGGGATGTGACGATTGTTGTTCTCCGTACGTGGTAGTCGCATTGCAGCAAGGAAAGCCAAGCCGTGGATGATTTTCATGTCTCCTCGTTTGTCTTTTTCAAGGAAACACAACGTGTGCGTCTCAATCAATTGACGGACAAGTTCTAGCGTTGGTTGATCACCCCATTCATTCACTTGTGGCAGTGAAAGATCATCGAGAAAGACCGTCAATTGCTCGCCAGTTGACGGACCAAAGGTCTTGCCTCCTCGTTTTTCCAGCTCCTTTTCCACACTTGTTTGCGAGCTACTACAGGACGTCGAGCCCGACAAGATGAACGTTCTCGACGCTCTCGTGTCTTCTTCTCTCGTGTTGTCTCTTGAGCTCGTGCCCTTTTCAAAGAAACAACGACCAAGCGTCGACTTGCCCGTGCCTGGTTCCCCCAAGAGTAAAACAGGGATCTCACACGTGTGCAGACACTGGAGCAATTGAAGCGTTCGAGTCGTCTCAATCGTCGGGACAATCAAGCGTCCAACGTCACTCACGTCTTTCCACACGTTCAACGTGCTCTCGAGCTCCCAGTGTTTCCATTCAAACGTCGTTGGTTGCACAAAATGATCAAATAGAGACAACGATGAGCTCGCAGAGGAAGGACATGATGGCTATGTCGAGGCTGGAGCGTGGTGACGCAGATATTCCTCCAACTTGACACGGTCGTCGCGATCTAAGACGCCTCCGACAGCCCAAGCTACAGCAATTGCAACCATTCGATCAATCGCAAGCTCCATCTTCACTGCAGACGTTCCAGAAAGCTCCCTTTGAGTCAAGAGCGACTCGAGCAGGTTCAAACACGACTGGATCAAGGCTACACGAGGGACAGTCACAACAGGTTGACAGTATCGTTTCAAAAAGGCAAAGAGATGATTGGCAGCATTCTCCTCCTTCTCCTCCTCCTCCTCCTCCTCTCCAACAAGAGCATAAAGACTCGATCTCAGAGCTGCACGTTGTGGCTCTGGACGTTTTCAAAGCCATCGATCGGCGATTGGTTTCCAATCCAAATCTGTCTCGCTCACGTAGACAATACCTGCTCGAGAAACCGTAGCGGGTGATGCATTGCGCAGATCTTCGACTTCAAACACGAGTTTGCAATTCTCCGTCATGGCCAAGCGATCACCGTTTGCCAACGTCAAGAGCTTGTTGTCATCCAAGACCGTGTTCAGGTTTTCAATCCAAACAGCATCCACCGGACCATCGCAGACTAGCCACGTCACTTCCTTTCGTTCTCGATCGTTGGCTTTTGCCCATAAAGCGCCAAAGACACCGGGAATCCATTCCCCAGACACCCGATCCGTCTCGCCAAAGAGCTCTTCGGCACGAATCGCCTTTGGATTCAAACGCACTTGACGGTATAATATACCAGTGGACATCCTCAATGCTGTCTGGACAACGTTGACGATCTCCGTCTTGCCCGCTCCTGCCCGCCCCACAAGCGCAATGCCATGACGAACCACCTGTGTCTCATACAATTGCATGATCTTGGCACGCCAGAAGGCCGGCGACGGCCAGCTTTGTGCTTGTTCCAAGACCTGTTGAATCGCTACAGCCATGTCTTGGTTGCTAGTCGAAGGTGGGGGCTCGATGCCAGGGAAAAGATCCTGCAAGAGCGACAAAAAGAGAGGCACATCCGAGGCCACGAGCTTCGAGAGGTTCATGTCCCGTAAGGTCATCATCATCAACAAGTCTTCGGCTACGTCCACTTGCTGGCGCTTCATGGCTCCTGCAGACCGCAGAACCGAGAGAATATTCCGCAGTCCAAAGTCATAGTGGCGCTGTTTTGACAATTGATCTTCGCAGATACTGTAGAGGGTCTTGAATTTCCGTGCCAGAGCCGCAAACGAAGTGTAGCCGACGGCACAAAGCCGTACTTTGATGATGATTTCTCGATCCGGGACCATCATGGCCACTGTTCGAAAGAGCGCTTTGAGGTTCTCGGGTAATTCCTGACGGCCTTGATAGCCTGGATTCATGGTGATAAAGTACACCATGTCCATATCAAGACGAATAGGCACAGCATCCCCTGGAAACGCAAACGTAAGAGCATGAATGCGTTTGGCCGTGGTAATCGCAAGCACTTGTTGCGCCACGACCGAGAGCACGGGGAGCTCAATCCGATTGAATTCATCAAAACAGCACCAGAAGCCGCCTTGACACCGTCCTTTCAAGATCTTGGCCACGTCCGCATACCGTTGTTGATCGGTACAATTGGTGACAATCACATACATGCCGAGACTTCTTCCAAGATCTTTGACCGTCTCGGTCTTGCCTGTGCCTGCGGGACCCGCAGGAGCTCCCCCCAAGTACATGCTGAGAGCTTGAGACAGTGTAATGTAGGCTCGATCGGTCAATGGGGTCATCACAAGTCGCTCTTTGCACCCGAGATACTCGAACGCATAGGGAAAGTCAACGTCACCAATCGACAGCACGCACGTGTCAAAAGCTCCTTTGTCTTGCTTTGGTCGCCAATAGAAACGCGCATGTTTAAGCCACTCAAAGTCATGGGCGTCCAATCCTTTCTTGTCTTTGACAAGGCGACAGAGATCGAGGAAACAATCGCGTTGATGCACTTGACTGGTCAAGAGCGTCTCAACTTTAATCCGTGTCACCAGTGTCCCGAGATCCGAGAGACACCAGGATGAGAGCTCGGCCAACGTTGCACTCTGTTTCTTGGCCGTTTGTGCCATGATCCCTTTTGTCTTGCGACAGCGTTGCAACGCATGCTCACACTCGCTCGTCCAGTTCAATTGAAGCCCGAGCAAGGCAAACTGAGCACACGTGTGCATGACAAAGTCCCGGAACGGCCGCGACAAACACTCGCTTGCTGCTTGACGAGCTAACGTCTGGAGCGTCCGGTGCATCTCGTGCTCTAACAAACGTAACCAGTCTTCGAGGTTCCCACTCGGGATTACCGGCTGTACAAGCGCAATCGTCTCTTCCTCGTCGCCGACAAGGGACTGGATGGCCACGATCTTGCGGTGCAAGGCAGTCGTCGAACGTTCGTACACGACGTGGCTAATGCTATCGAAGATTTTCTCATAGTATGGCTGCATGGCCGTGGGCTCGGACCCGCGCGAGAGCATGACGAGCAACAGAGGCGTCGAGACAAAGTACAAGCGTGGCAACGTTTGCCGCTTTTGTTCCAAATACCCTTCCAAGGACTTTTGACACGTCTCGAGGTCTTCGAAAAGCGACAACAAGGTCACAGGCACGACGTCGTGGGCACAACAGACGACCACGAGCTGCATTTCCACTGCTTTGGCCATCACCTGGTGCCAGTCTTTATCGATTTTGGCAAACCGTTTGGCTTCAACGGGCAATTGTTTTGCAATGTCGCCACTGGTAAACACCGCTTCGAGGGACAACCAATGCGTCTGGACCTTGGTCCAGAGTTCCAACACGTCCGCGGTCGTTGAAAGTTGAGCGAGCTTCGCTTGCACGCGATCTCAAAAGAACACGACATGCCGCATACCTAACAAGGCTTGAAGCTGCAGCTGACTGTCTTCGAGCTCCTCGAGGAGCTGACTCGAGCGTTTGAGAACGGGTACACGGCGCTCTTGACCTTCGCTTAACTCGAACGTCGTGGTGGCCCAGCGTTCGGTTACCTCCCGCAGCTTGTGCTCGATCTGCAGCTCCTTCTGGGCCTTTTCGTAGATACTTTCGACCTCTTCTTTATAGGAAAGCAGCTTGAGCTCCAGCACCTGGTGCAATTGAAACGAATCGTCCCGGTCATTCTCGAGTCGTGGACGTTGACACGTCGTGTAGATCTCGTTCCAATGGCGAGCCTTGATACTTTCGCGCGTTAATTCGCGCACAAGGGGAAGAAGGTCGAGATACTCGGCCACGAGCTGCCGCACCATGCTGAAAGCTTCCCAGTCCCACAACTTGTTGGGCATCTTTTTACACCGTTCATCGTATGCAGTAAACGATTCCACAAGACGGTCAACGTTTGCACCAACATGAGACCACACGAGCCCTTTTAACTCGTCAATTGTCGTCTCGACGTCCATGTAAAGCCGATAAAGCTGCTCTAACAGCGTCATTTCCTGTCGTATGCGCACGAGCTCAGGGTACTCGGTCCCTCGCAGTCCAAACACAACTTCTCCCGCTCGAAACGCTTGTTGTTTTCCTTCACAAACGCTCAGCAAGTTGGTGAAGCGAGCGAGTCGATCCATGGCTTCTATAGGGTCAAGCCCCACGACCATCGGTCCATTCGCTTCATAGTCGCCTCGAAACACAGCGACTTCAATCTGGAATGCTCGCACGTCGTTCATCAATTCGTGCTTAAAGTTTCCCTGTCTAGCGGCCACGTGATCGGCTACTTGTTCAGCCATCTTCAACGAGCTGTTGCCACGCGTTTCGAACGTGATTCTTGTGCTCCAGTTCGTCATTTTCCATGGATCCAGGGGGCAAAAAGCGCTCGATCATCGCATACATGGCGTCAATGGGACTCAATTCCATCTCGATGGCTGCTTCCCGCTCTCGCACGTCGTTGAGAACGTCCAGGACGAAACGAAAAGCCTCAAACGACGTCACGTGCGTCGCGAGGTGTACTCTCGTGGTACGAATCACGTCCATGAGACGAAACAAGGCCGTCCGTGCTTGTTCGTGCACTTTTTCCGCGTAGTGGACCCGCCATTGACGACATTCGTTTCGAAGCTGGAGCTTGAGATGCGTTGTATGCAAGGAAAAGACGGCAATGTTGTGCACGGGCGCTAGAAGCGCGAGCTCGGCTTCGAGGGTCTGAAATTGCTGCAATTCCTTCTCGTAATCCGAAAGCATTGGACGACGGTGGAGGAAGTGCGTGTACCGCAGCTCCTTCTCGTCTTTCCAGAGCCAATCATACGTTTGAAACGCAGCAAGATAGTCTTGAACGTGGGTCTTGGTGCCATGTAAGGCCCCAGTAAGGAGGATGGCGACTTTAATGATCTCCGTGTCACAGCCAAGACGGTCGAAGAAACTCGAGCGGGGCGTCGTGGCGGCTCGATGGCCCCATTCATAGAGATTCTGGGTGCATCGTAGCACTGCAAGGGCTGAGCGTGTGATGGCATTTTGAATCTCTTCAAGCGATGGACTCATTCGAACCGAGGGCACCGAGAGCTGGACATCAACTTGAAAAAATGGACGCTCGAGAAAGAGAAACCTCATGCTGGCTCTCGAGCTCACGCGTTTCTTGAGCGCATTGAGCGACTGCTTTGTACACGTCACCAAGGCCCGGTACAAGAGGTTTTGATAGTAGTTTCGAAACGTTTGGATCGCGTCAGGATCAATCGATATAAATCCACTCTCCTTGACGCCGTCAAAAGTGGACGCAGAGATTAGTCGTACAACATCGTCGACGGCGTTTTCAATCTCGACGTTCTTGGCAGCGAGCTGCTGCGTGCGACTGGCGACGTGTTTCTCTTGCATACGTACAAAGTCCTCGAGTTGAAACGACTGATCCGTTGGCAGCGCCACGAGCGACGCTTTTGCGACTTGGATGATATGCTTTTCAATCCGATTGTCCAAGACATCCACGACACTGCCAAGGAGCTCGTCGAGACGATGAACGGCTTGTTGCATGGCTGCGGTAAACGCGTCAATGTTGAGACTCGTCCACGTGAGGGTCTCGATCCCCGGTCGAAGCTTTTCCTCGAGCAGTGCCACGTGAGGACGAAGCAATGGCGCAATCACGGGCACAATCTTGCCGCGTACGTGATCATATGCCTGCAAGAGCTCCTTGAGCTCCGTGTACTGCCTTGTAAAGTGGTCTTCTTGAAGCAACACCATCCGTGCGTTCTCGGGCACGTCAATCCCAAGTCGCTCGAGCCATCGCGCTTCTTGAATCAGCTGTTGGATCTCGTGATCAAAGTTGACAAAGACTTGACCTGTAATGGGATGTGAAATCAAGAGCGTGGCGTGGAGACACGCGCGTGCACTCTCAATGGAGCGACACCATGCTTCATACCAGAGCTCTTCAAACGCTACGAGTGTTCGGGCGACTTTATTGTACGTCTGGATGACTTGTTTCGCCTCTTTTCTCGTCAACACGTTGCCATATGCTTCAAAGTGACGCATGGGTTTTTCGATTCGATGAAAGAGATGACGAGCCCAGAGCAGATTGCCGGCTACGGGCGGTACATTCCGAGCCAAGGGCGGTTCATACCGATGGAGCTCGTATACTTCCTCGATATGGACAATTTCCCGGCCATAAGTGTGAAAAATGACGGCCACTTTCGCGGCGAGATCGTGTTGAAGCGTCTCACGGTGGCGAATTTGCTGCAACTGGTGCAATAATTGCAACGATGGTTGAATGCTTGAGATCGACGCAAACACGTCGTTCAGCTGCTGTTGCAACGCAGTCTCAAGCGCCGTGACGTGAGTCTGCAACACGGTATAATCCCGATCAAACGTCGTGTCGTGAACGTCGAGTAGATTGTGCTTTTGAGCTCGAAACGCGTCCATCAACGTACGAAACGAGGCCACCAGCGGCGTTATGCCATCGAGCGACATGTCTGCAAGAGCGTTAAACTGGTGCACGGTCCGGAACAAGTCGACAAGCTTCTCGATACGTCGAGCAAAGAGATCCAAGGATGTTTCGACAAACTTCGAGCATCGGACACGTCGCAAGCTTTCTCGGGCTTACGTAACTCGAATACGGTATTCAGGGTCTTGATATTCTCTTGAACGGTGGAGATCAACCCTTGGAGGTCCAGCATCAACTCGTTTCGTGTCGTTTTCTCGATTGATCCCCACTCTTCCTCCCATCGAGCTGTTAATAAGGGCATAAACAAGTGCGAAAGATGCAAATCAAGCGTCAGGAACAGCGAAGAATCGAGGACGCCATACGTTAATCGATGATCATTGTCAATGGCTGGGTCAATAGGCGTTATATTATGTCGTAAATGATCTGCAAAAAAGAGAACACGGCCTTGTATTGTGTCGCTCAATCCATTATTGATGACAAATAATTGTCGAGTATTGGTAGTGGATACGGTAGTTTGGGAAGAAAAAAAGATTCGACTTGGACCATCGGCTTGAAAGAACTGATTCACCAGGTCGAGGATACCATTCGTTTTCATTAGTTCTTCAACCTGTTTTTCATCCTCAAACCCCAATCCCAAGTGCAAACGTTGAATCATCCAGCGGTGACGCGCCTGGAACGTCATTGGATGGAGAAAAAACTAAACGAATCTTCCCGTCGCGTCTCTTGAAAAAGCGTTTGGAGCCTCGTGATTGGGTTACACAAGTAGCAAATGTAGAAATGCACTTTAATGCTCGAGCAGTGGTGAGTCGGAACAGCTACCGTCCTACTTTGAATACAGCCATATTATTTATGGTGGTGGTAGTACCTTTATCCTCTGGTATTGGCTTAGAGCTTTTTTTCTGTGTTATCTGCAGCATCTAGGATTTACATTACTCGATACGGAGGGTTATTTACACTTTATGCGCGCAATTAATTATCCGGATGTGCCGCGGAGTTTACGCAATACCGTATACGCATTTCTATAATAAAGTGAAGATCTTAGTACATTTTGGTTTCGATTTAAAAAAGCGTTTCTAATAACAGTTTTTCTAAACGCCAACTTATGATACTTCAAGATTTTCTTGGTTGGGCCGCAGCCTCTTTGGACTTGCTCCGGAACACTTTACAGACCGTCTCGCGCCGTAACGGGAACAGCAGCAAGTTATTATTCGCTTTTTTGCTTGTGATTGTCTGGAAATCTGTCGTCAGTCTCGTAATCGGTTGGATGCACTTGAATAGCCGGTCAAGATGCTATACTGGATCGATTTTATGGCCCCAGTCGGTATACGGCTTGGCCTTTCCCATGGAATTTTAACCCTACCGGAAGAAGTACAGATACAACTATCTGGCCGACGTCCACTGTGTGGTGTTCGTATGCAAATCGTTAAGATGGGTCAATATGAAATAATTGCGGTAGCCGATCGGTTGACGTGATGATTCGGTCGACGGATCGACAGCAGAAATGATGGCTAATTCGTGGTGACCAATAGATCCCGACATTGGTGAAAGGGATCGGCAGATCAAGTTATATGAGGATTACTAATATTTCGGATCAGCCGTTAATTGTTCACGAGGATATGATCATAGGGATGTGGTTGTATGAAGGTAAAGTTCCCCGACGAATGGGATATGTCTCGGTTGTGTCGCGAAGATATACTGAATGGCAGAATCTGACATATCAGGTCACTGTGGTAAAGCGATCTAAAAAAATGTTGAGAATAAGGTGGACCACACATGACCGTTGATTGGTGACGATGGAACACCCATCAAGAGGAGACAAGTTGATGGGTGGGACAGGCTGATCGCATACACGACGAAAATGTGGTAGACAACGGGCTTTCGTATAATGTAAAGGGATAAGCCAAGTACCGTTACTACGCCCGGTCCCGGATACTAATTTAACGGCGAAGATCACGATCGCGATCGGGATAACGGTTATTAAGTGGAGTTCACGTGGTTGTATGACGAGATCGCAAGAAAACAAGCTGGAGATACAGCAATAATGGCGACGTGACACATCAGAAACAGCGATCGGG
>MIQA02023200.1:0-19144 GCA_001887855.2 Sclerospora graminicola | reverse complement strand
CTGATCAAGATCATCCTTTTCGTCACCGAGTCCACCTAAGTGAGTGTAATCAGCCCCGATCGACGGGTACACAAGGTGAGATGAAGTTAAACATAGACCCTGACGAGCATGAAGACCGGCCAGATGACCGGGAGGATCAGATCAGTCACCACAATGGTGATTCATCTGATTCCGATGCTGATCAGGATCGACGGAGTACCCCCTCCGATAGTTGGTCGTCCGGGCCAGTGAGTATCCGGATTCCACCCACGACTTCGGTCATGGATTTGGAATCGGCTCCACCACAACAACTGAATGCAGCAGACGAGCGGCACGACGGCGGAAAGTGTGATCGCGACGACAAATACAGATACAAAACACTTTTCAATGCCATCCGTCGTGTGCGTCGTCACTTGATTGGCTTGCTATGCCCGTGGGTATGGCTGGCTTTGCCGAAGGGGTCATGTTTGGCACGTTTCCTCGTCATTATCCGTGACGAGTTTAGTCTGCAAAACGTTACAAAAACTTTGGGCGCGTGAGTCTCGCAAACTGCATTGGGTACTCTCTTTTCTTTAGTCCGTTGGCGTCGCTCGTGTATCAGCATTCAGCGGCACTGCCAAGAAAGTGTCTGTGGTGATCGTGAGCAGCGTTGAAATGCCAGCAAGTAGGCACGTATATACCGATTCATAAGGAGATCCGAGACCGCTCCCGTGATGAGTCATCCGAGCGTGTTCATTATGGAGAATAACGCGATCATGAAGGGACGAGGTCACGTGGTCCGTTAAGTGATTCCACGTAAAATCGACGTTCGACATAACGAGAAGCCCAATGATGATCATCACTGGAATGAACAGCATCCAGAACCGAAATTCTCGTAGCAACATGAACCCTGTCATTTCGTTTGGCTGGACCATGTTGACAGCATGATTTGCATGGCCATCGGACTCCACGTTAGTTCCATGGATACGAAAATCACTATTCTCTATTCTCTCTTTATTATCCGTGCCTACTTCTTCTTCTTCTTCACGCAATGGACGAGCAGATTTGCACCATTCAGAAACACAAGCCGTGAGCAAGTAGATCCCCACAAAGAGCAAGTACCCCGGTACATCGCTGCTGTGAAAGCCTTCGAGGAAGATGAAGAGAAAGAAAGCACCACCACAGCAAAAACAGCACTACATGTAGTGACAGTTGGTTCCAAACGACTTAACTTACAATTAAGTTAATAAGTTGACCAGACAAGATTTTAAGTGGCCGGTGCGCAGCCACTTAAAATCTGAACCGGGGTTTAGTTATATTCGGATTGATCACGTAAATACGACGTGATCGAGATAATTCGAATTGAGTTAGTGGCGAAAAAAATACTTGTTAAATTCACTTTAGCGATCGATACCTGTTCATGAATCATTTCGCAAAAAGTCACTTGCTACCTACTAAATAGACTACTTACACACACAGAATAGCAATACCGGTACTATGCTCACTGGCACTAATTTGAATTTCGAAACGGATAGTTTTCATTGGCTACAATCTGTCGTATTGTTCTTCATCAAGACAATTGTAACCGGTGCTCGACCCTATCGCACCCTCAACGCTCACCTTGATCACATAGCCATGTCATTCACCAGAAGAAGCGTCCGCGTCAACAATGAGAATGCAGAGCCCTTAGATCTGCTCGCCTCTCGTCCTGGAAAGGTTTGGCTAAAAGTTTAACAATAATTGGGATAAAAGTAACACTCTGCTCATTTAATAAGCAGCGTCATATCCTGAGAGGTATGTCCGATGATGGCAACGCTGAGAAACGCCCACGATACATGAAATTACAAAGCCACACAAACGCCACTGGAGGTCCCCGTCGAGTTGCTCTCGGGGATGTAACTAATCGGCGCGCAGCTTTGGGTGATGCGACCAATCGAATTAACGTACGTCAATTGATGTTATAGTTGAGGTATATGGCTAGGTCATGTTGTCGTTTTTGTGACTGATTCAATGCCGCAGATTAAAAAGGCAACTGTCACCTCCATGACCTCATCGATCCCGAGTGCTGGAGCTTTAGCGAAAAAAAAAATTATTGCGAGCAAGCGCAGTCTCACTAATGTCAATGCCACTACTCGTAGTCTTAGAGACGCCAACGCCAGTAAGTGGAACTTCAGTAACGTGAATCTTAGCACGTGCCATTTAAACGAAACGACTAGCAGCAAGACGACCGTAAGCAGTCGCAGCTCATCGTCTTTGATAAGTCAGATGAGTCGTCCGCTTCCACCTATCGCATGCACACTTGAATCCAAAAATTTGATGGACCAAAATTCAACAATGGTTGACGTCGTTCCGTCTCCATCGGAAGAAAATGATCACGATATTGATTCCGAGGATATGAAAGACCCGACCACATGTTGGCAATACGCCGCGGACATTACTAAGTACCACCTTGAGGTGGAGGTAAACTATTTTGTAGATATATAGAATGAGAACTATGTATTGATAAGGATGTTTGTGGTACGTGATGTGTAGAAAAAGAACAAGCCCAATATCTCCTACATGACCCGTCAGTCGGACGTTAACCCGCAAATGCGCGCTATTCTCGTGGATTGGCTGATTGACGTCCACTACAAGTATAATCTGATGCCACAGACTTTGCACATAGCTGTCTCGGTTATCGATCACTACTTGGAAAAGAACTTGACGGTTCAACGTCAACGTTTACAGCTGGTTGGAGTTTCAGCGATGTTCATCGCTTCAAAATACGAAGAGATATACCCCCCAGAAGCTGAAGATTTTGTTAAAATAACCGATAACGCATACACGCGCGATGAAGTATTCCAGATGGAAGCAAAGATGCTTGCAACAGTCGGATATCGTGTGACATTTCCAACTGCCTTTCAGTTCATGAAGCGCTTCCTTAAAGCATCACGTACGTGCGATGATCGCGTAGAGCATTTTGCACATTACGTGATCGATCGCTGTCTGCAAGAGTACAAGTTGATTAAGTACTTACCGTCGACGATTGCTGCGTCGGCAATTCATGTTGCTCGGACGCAGATGCGGGATTTCCCAGCCTGGGTAAGGTTTGCGATTCTTTTCTTGTGCTTGTTTAGCTAATAGTGTGCGGTTGACGCAAATAATGCTAGTCATCCACTCTGGAGCACCACTCGTCGTACAGTGAGCGTAGCCTGGATCCTTGTGTCGAGGATATCAAGGAAATACTATGGAACACATATAAGGGTGTTGGTAAGATGGCTAAGCTTACTGCTGCGCGTCGTAAGTTCAGCAAGGAACGCTTCATGAAAGTGGCAACTGAACCGCTCGAATTTGACCGTAGTGCCTAAACATACTCCCAAGCGCCATGTGTACGGGCCTCGAAACCGTTGCGATCCGCGAAGTTACGTTGTGTACGGGCCTCGAAACCGTTGCGATCCGCGAAGTTAATGACGGATCTATAAAATTGATTGTATAAGTGTCTGCTCTCATCAACCACATGACTAGGGTTGTTGTTCGAAACAATTGTCAAACTCATGCGTATACCGGTACTTTATTGCGACCTTCACTCACTTAAGTGAATAAAATCACAATTCACCGCATTGCAAAATTTGTCGCAGGTCTGCGTGCGATACAGTACAGTAGCCCTTTTAAGCTTACATTCCGCGCACAAAGCCTAAAAATTTGCAACCTGCTGGCAGAGATGCTCTAATACAGGTGTGTGGGCAATAGATGCTAACAGCTCAATGAGAAAATGTAGGAAAGTATACGCTTACTTGAATGCCCACCTAACAGAGGGCGCGTGTGTGCGTTAAGTGGTATACTGGTGTGTTAGTACCAGTATACCAGGAAGTGCTCCAGTCACGAGTGAAAGTGTATGATGTTACGGAACTTTCTTAACCTGAATTTTGAGTAAAGCACGCCCCTGTAATTTTGTAACCTGGGATTTCATCATTTTCGCATCACCAAAAGCACAAACAAATTCCAACAGAAAAAAAAATTGACCATGATATGCATAAGTGGTTTACACGCGATGTTCTATGATCTATATGACATCATATTGACAATGACACTCAATTTAATCTATGCCGAGGTTATCATTTCCATCTTCTTCGTCGCTGCTAACGTCCAAAGCCAAAATTTCAGTAGCAAGCTGGGAAGCAATATCCTCGGACATTTCTTCATCCTCTCTACTCGTGGAAAGAGTCGATGACGCCGTGACAACCTTTTTTTCAAATGCCTTATTCTGCTTTCTATTAATCTTGGATTGTACCTCGGGCACCTTTGACTTAGGTGCTACCGCCGACGCTGCTGGGGTCTGCAGCGATACCACCTCACTGGCCTCAGTAGTTTTAGTTTTTTGATCAGGCTCAAACGACTTGGCACGGATTTCGTTCCAATCAGGCTCTTCACCCTCTTCATCACGAATTAGGAAATCAACAAGCTTATAAATCTGTTCTCCAATCTCTTCATCGGGTTCCACTAGGTGGGCGTTACGAACAATCGGATACACCTTCTTGCGGCGGAGTTCCCTACGCCCATTGTGTGTTGTGCATAGCAGCAGCAAGCAATCCACGGCAGCAAGACGAACCAATCGGTCATGTTCTCGCTTTTTTTTAGCACCTTGGCTGTATACGATCGGGTTCATACCTATCTTGTCGTCTTCGCCAAGCTCCTCAGGACCAGCAAGCAGAACCATCATATGAGTAGGAAGGTCCAGTTGATCGTACAGGTAGAAGTGATTGTCTGAGTCAAAGCACAAGTTTTTCAGTACAGCCGTGATACCTCGCCGTCGAACCACATTAGGCGACTTGAGCTGCGGAAGAAGAGCAGCAGCTAGTGACGTGCTGTGACGTATCTTCATCAGGAAAGATCGTCCCTCTTCGAATTGGCTAATATTAGCCAGGATGTTAGCCACGTACTGGTACACGTCGTCCCATTTGGGTTCACCAGTGGAGCTATCGACTCCGTCAGGCTCCGGTTCTCCTTCCAGGAATGAATTCGTGAGTCTTCGAATCGTTTTTTCGCGCAGAGCAAGGGACACATCCGTGAAGTCATCACCATATCCCAGTAGCGCTTTTGCGCCTTCCTGTGTCGTCGTCACATTGGCCAGCAGCATCATCGAGTAGTCGGTCAGACGCCACTCGTCGTCCTCCACTTGATCCATCACGCGATTGAGCAAATCGAGCTTTAGAGATCGCTCACAAGCCACTGGACTAGCTGCCGTCAGGTTAATGAGTGCCTTGATGGCGTCTTCTGCAATAGGGCGCATGTCACTCACAATGCGGCAGAGCGCCTGTATCACGTCGCACTTTTTAAGCTGCAGTAGCTGAAATATATCCTGGTCCGATGCCGTCATAGTAACGAGCAAGCTGGACGCAGACTTGCGCAGCTCCGGTCTTGGGTGTGATAAAAAGGAAACCAATTCCTCCATCGACTTTATCCGCTCCGCCGTAGCCTGCTCCGCCATTACTACTACCAGTGGCTACTTACTTTTGTACCACCGGTAGACTGCCATTTTTTAGTCAACTATTATTGGGCAAAACCACAAGCGGCCTACACCTTTTCCCGGTCAAAGTTGGACTAGTTTCGAACCAAAGTTGGATTTTTAGGTTTTGGAAAAATGAGGTTTCATGCAATGTCGGATTCTTTAACAAGCAAAGTTGGACTATTTTGCGTACTTAGTGGAGGCATAACTGTGTACAACATATCTAGATGCAACAAAAACTGCGGCACGGGCTAAACCGCATATTGACCGACGTCACCGAGGCAGGATGAATATGCTTATCACATCGCAGGAGGTAGCACTATAGTCGCTACTTTAAACACAACTTTTTCCCCACTCCTCCAAACAACTCGACGACGACATCGCTAGGAGAGCAATATGGTCGCTTCATGTATGGAGGCTCTAATGGTGGCTGGGAATCGTTGGCAGTGATGATATATTACCCGGAAGAGTACAATGGCTCTGTCCAGATGCATTTGATTTCCGACGTTCCCAACAAGTGAATCTCTTCAAAACCAAAATACTTACTATGCTTGAGGGAATTGGACTCAGAAAGATCGTGGCGCAAGACGTGACTACTTTGGCGACATTCGTGAAACCATGGCTGAAGAGAATCATCACGAGCTTGCCTTGGGCTCTCGAGGACGATCAGCAAGCTATGTACTCGCCTGTGAATACCACTGACGGCTATCCTGCTTCCATTTGGAATAAACTCACGGGAGCAATTCAATCGGAACTGGTCAACTATTGGGAGACATAATGACGTTCGTGCCAAGATAGAGCAAGAATGGCAGACGAAGGGACTCGGACTCAAGCTTGTCAGCAAGCTGCACGTATACGTAGGCGTCACTGACAGCTACTATCTCAATGACGCCGTATTCTTGCTCGAAGACTTTCTTAAAAGCACTACAAAGCCGTACTACAATGACTCCATTGTATACGGCATTACTGATGGCCGAGAATATGAGCATTGCTGGACAGGGAGCTCTGACCAGTCGATTTCGCTTGCATGGTATACAATCAATCAACGTATCGTATCTTCCCCAAATGGTGGATCACATCGTGCAAACAGCCCCTAAGAACGCCGAATTAAGCTATACTTCATACTGATTCGAGTTATATACTACTGTAACTTTAGAATAAATTTAGTATATATCTAAGTTACCCCTTAAACACTTGTCTTCATTATACCGAAATTGAATATCTTGTCTATCTAACTACCCTGGTTAAACATGACATTACTATCCCAACTTTGCATTTGATTGTTCTGTGCGATCTCGTCCCGACAGATATCAGTAGCATTTTCTGATAGGGCAGTTATTTCACAAGTTTGACAAAATGGTAACCGAGCGCTGTTTTAGTCGTCGGTCCGATAAGTAAAAGAAAATTTGCTGCTGATCTCGGCAGTCCACACACATATACCGCGAACAATTTTTGCAATACATTTTCTTCTGCATCATCCGCGAGCCACGATTTGTACGACCGGTTTCACCATCTTGCTACTATAAATATCTTCCGATACCAAAATAGCAGTCGAGCGGCTGATCGGATCACAATTGTACGCATGATACCTCCCACCGGATTGACAACTCTTTTTATAAACATGTCCGTAATATTTGTCGTTCGTTGACGATATATCATCGAAACCGAGCCATATCCTCGATAATAAGACGGTAGTGGCGGCATTTCGGAAAATTGGATCGAGTGGAACATTCGGTACCCAACGCGTTCGCCATTTCGCAGTTTCTCGATACATGTCGTCTCGATGTAAACGAAGTCGTGGTGCTTGGCAACCGCTCGGATGGCCAATGGCATGTAGAGTTCGACCCACTTAATACAAACCGACGTGAAAGGATTCTTGTGGGTAAGATTCACGAGGTTCGCAAGCACACAT
Source organism: Sclerospora graminicola (assembly GCA_001887855.2). Lineage (NCBI taxonomy): Eukaryota > Oomycota > Peronosporomycetes > Peronosporales > Peronosporaceae > Sclerospora > Sclerospora graminicola. Next base: position 11,789 of record MIQA02023200.1, on the reverse strand, counting down.
CTACCATGAATGTCCTCCGAGCCATACGAACCTTGGAGTTACATCTGCAAACCCCCATTACCGATCTCCCTATTGTCGTGGTCATCATTGTTGCGCCGTTGGTATGGCGCGTCTAAATATGTTGTACACAGTTATGCCTCCACTAAGTACGCAAAATAGTCCAACTTTGCTTGTTAAAGAATCCGACATTGCATGAAACCTCATTTTTCCAAAACCTAAAAATCCAACTTTGGTTCGAAACTAGTCCAACTTTGACCGGGAAAAGGTGTAGTTGACAGTTTTCCTTATACACAAGGAACCGGTAACGATGACTCGACTCGGATTGTCGGACAGCATGCGCTCCACAGTGTCGCTTGAGAACACAGAGCCTCTTCGCACAGCGACGCGCCAAATAGCTTGTTTACAATATGATGAACCAGTAGCAGCAGTTTCTAAAACATTCCTCGACAAAAACTCGAGGCCGAAATCCTCGTCTTTCCTGTTCTCCTTCACTAAAACTTTGGGGGTTGCTTTGGTCTTTGTTGTGTTCATCATGGGCAATGAAGTGTTTTTTTATTTTTTACGTGCCTGGTGGAACAGTGTGTCGCAGGTTGAACTGCATTTCGATCAGTTGGAAAAGAGCATTGCACTACTTGGGAGAGATACTGTAAAACTCAAGGCCACGGCAGACAGGTTTCTCCAGCACTGTCAGGAGACGCAGTTAGTAGGCTTCACGATGTCAGACATACTACAGAATGCGGTCAGTATAAAGCTTGATGAGATAGCGAAGACGCAGATGGAGGAGCAAGCACTGGTCATGAGGGAAATGCTGCAGTTTTACGCACAGCAGAAGCAAAAGATCCAGGAGACGAAAGAACGACTGTTATCAATGAACATGTCACTTCCGGTACAAATTACGTTGGCGCCAATGTCTAAAGTATGGCAGGATAAGGAGCAAAAAGTAGGTGACGAAGGAGAGTTGCGAGAGAGAGATGTCGCCCATCTGTCTGGTGAATTGAACGGACTTGCATATTTTTCAGAGAAGACTCGGAAGCAAGATCGTAACAGCTATCATCAAAATAGTGTCGAAAGGTTATCATCTCAGACAAATGTAGTCTTTGTTCGCAGTAACCGAGTGGAGCAATTGACGTACAGGTCGATCTTCTACACTTTTGTACTTGGTGTTTCGGCTGTTTACTTGTGGAATGCTGTTACAAATACGAACAAGAAGTTTCGGGGGGACAGTTGGCTGTGGTCACCCATTCCGGAGGCTTTGAGTCAATTCAAGCAGTTACTGATATCATTTGTGGTAGGTGTGTGTGAAGCAATATGACGCTTCTTCCCGTGTTGTGTTAAACGTTTGTGCTGTATCTGGTGTTGATTTTGTTGTCAGGTCATCGAAGACCTGAAAATACCTAGAAGCGATGACGGGCCTTCTTTGGAACGTCGAGTTACGCATTAGTATTAACTTGTTTAAGTACTCAACACGAAGCAGATGTCTGTCGATTGATTCTAAAGTGCAGCTCTCCATTACGTCGATTCAAATGTCTTGGATCCGTAGTGGATTCTAGCGTCTTTGTCTGATTTGAGCTCTGTCTGCGATCCTTGTCCACAAATTGCTCGTCGAATCAACTCTTTTTTTCTTTCAAAAGATGTACGAATACTGGCTGGGGTGTCAGAAATAAAGTCCATCAGCGTGTACACGATAAGAACGGCAACATGATCCAACACCAACGCTACTAAAAAGCGCGATGAAATGTCAAGGCATGAAAAATCAGGACCCATACTAGCAATCCTCAAATCAAATCAAAGTGTGTCAGCAACTGGGCAAGAATGTCTGGTAATATACATTTTAAACGTACCTGAACTCTATCCCGTTGAATCGTTCTAAAACTGTGCACTTTGATATGAAATATTCGAGCTCACCTGTGCTTAGGCAAATTAGCCCCACGACCACAAAAATGGCCAAGAACAGCGTAATAAAAAGCATTTTTTCCCATTGGTTGATGCCGTTTGCTTTCCGAGGAACCGGTCGCCTACGCAGCAAAACGAGCTTATAGAACGAGTTCTGAATGTGAACGACATTGCTCGCAAATACAGTCATGGCACAGAATGGCCATATAACCGAAAACATAACAACATATCCCTGCTTACACAAATCAGCAAAATACCAACTGACGTTAAAGACAAAGCAAAGCTAACGTACATACTGAATAACCATTCGAAGATAGTCAGGCTGCCAATGCACAATACACATACAAAACCATTAGTAAATTGACATGTATCAATAACTTCCCGCCAATAAATCACTCACAAACGTGTTATACAATGGTAGTTGACTTTCTTCAAGCACGTCATCAGCTGTCATGAAAACTGGTCATGCAGATTACGAAAGAGATCAGACATACTACATCAGCTAAGCTCCTACGCAGAGAGCATTCAACTCTTACTATTCGCATTGTTAAAACCTTCCAATGTGGGTATTGACACACCAAGTGCTTCTTCAAGATAGGGAATCCGAATAGGAGTCATCATTTGAAGCTAGCATTCAACAATTGCCTTGAGTTCCTACATTGCATGGCATCAATAGGCACTACATACCTTAGTTTTAGTTTTGAAGGCCAGCGACCGTGTCGATGGTGATCGCAAGAGATTTGTTGGAACGTTTTCAAAGGATGAGTGATATTCCGAAAGAGCAAGAAGTGTTTCAGCAGGAGTAGCTTTCATGATATTTTTCGCCAGCTTAGATGCCCTCAGTTTCTCTCTCCGGAAGATTATCGGTAATGACGTATCAATCAAAAGGTTTAAGGCTTGCGTAATGAGCAGAGGAGTGACAAAAGCTGTGGACATATCGATAACACCGACTTGCCAGTGAACGGTCAACTTGGTATACTTGAGATTCGTCGAAAGCCATGTTTCCACTACGTCACCGAAGGGTACGATTACAAAAGAAATCAACATGAACCATAAGAAAAATGATATCCAGTTGATGGCAAACAAGCGATTGATCATTGTCTGCTGAAAGTGTGCGTCCATGACATGATTCTCTCGGGTCACGAAAAAGTGGATGAGCTTCACGCTTAGTAAATATACGACGACGTCGAGTGATATACCAAGCAAAATTCCTTGCGCAAAAATGTAAAACCACCTTCCAGTGAATAGAATTGGCTTCTCAGTGTTAAAACAAGACAAGTACGCAACGCACTCAGGGCATTGGCTGCACACCGGAGCCATCATAGCGGCTGTATACCATTGAACGAAAAATGCTGTCCCTACAACGTATGTTGCAATGAATAAGGCGAAAACCATGAATGTCTGTAGGTATGCCGGAATACGCCACAGAGGATTGTAGAATGGTTCTCGAAAGAGGAACACACCACGAGAATCGACTACATCGCGATAACCCTGCGGCTTAAATGTTGCGTTTGGGTAGTCCGCTTCCTTGAATAACCTCAGGTTCCAGGCATCGTTTAGTAAGTTATTCTGTCGTTTCCAGGATTTTAGAAAGTACGAGCCCCAAATTGTCGCCGTACAAAACCCGAAAATGCACAACATTCTCATGTACGCGATTGCTCCAATCCACCTGCAACACACATATACCATACATCCCAGAACGGCAGGAAGCAACAGGCATTTTGTGTACACAAACAAAAAACTAAAGTAAAATGCCACACGCTCTCCATAGTAGTACCGAAGCTCATTTGTGATTTGAGTGGATTGCCGCCACCATTGTCCACATTTAGCCAATAGCATGTTATTGACATGTCGATTATGGAGCGGAAAGCAGCACGTGATAATAGCGTCGTTGCGGTTAAGTTCTTCAAACGAGATATTGGCACCAGGTGGATTCAATTCATCGATACTAGCTGGAGATGTAATAATGCGGGCAATTGTCTGTATCCGCTCTGCTGGGGTAAACTTGTTGTCATCATCAACATGCACGTTTTTGATACTTCCGTGCGGAACTTCTTTTGATGGTGATTCCACGTCACCTATATGACTCGATGCAATTAGCTCTTCAATTTCAGATGGCACTTCACCGACAGCTCCAATTTGCAACCATCGCTCAAGCTTCAATCGACTCTTCTCCATTCGCAATCTTGCCGACGACGGTCGCAATAGCAAAACTAGATACTTTCGGGAATACAAAGTACTCGAGAGCACCGACACCTCAAACCCAGCGTTTATACAGCGACCAAGCACCACCATTTGGCGTTTACCTACCGCATCTAACCCATTGCGAGCCAGAATACGTGGAGTTGTTGGCTTGTTGTGCAAGATTAAGGCAAACTCGTACTTCAACTTACAATCTATTGCTGAGATTTTCGATGTAATATTTCCATGTCGAGGGGACCAAACTCGTGGCGAATTCTTTGACTTTACTGTCTGGCTTGGCAATGGCGAAGTCCACGTCGTATTTGTTGTCGGAGCCAAGTGCAGGACCAAATGTTCCAACGATTTGGTGTATGTGCGCGGGCGAGAAGCAGACGTCGATTCCCAATATGTCAATTCACTATAGCTCTTAGTACGGCGGTGTCCAATGAAGTGAAATTTTTCTTTCTCTTCTTCTTCCTCCTGTTCAACGCGTTGACTTGACGCTATCTCTTTAGAATGCGTGGAGGGTTCGAGTCGGTCATCTACTGAGACATTATGACAATTTCGACTTAAGGATGGCAACGTCCCTTGCTCACCTGCATCGTTTTCATCAAACTGGACCGTAGACGGTCGTCGCGAATCATGTTGATCGACCGACACTTCGGATGGATCTCCACTTGAGTCAGCACACTGCATGATCAGGAAATGTGCAACTACCCCTTGAAGTCACTCTAACGTTGAACAAATGTAGAGCAGTTATTGCAAACGAGCGAGCCGTCGTTTACATGCCAAAATAGGACAGGCTGGCACTTTTTGTGACATCAGGTTTTAGGTAGTCTATTTAAATTTAACTATAAGCTACCAAGAAAGATCTCAAAGAGTCGTCTAGAAGCAGAGCCGGATTAACTTAGTACTCCATCGTTGAAGCTAAGTTGTTTGCGCGTCGATCCGTCCCTCTTCCTGTATCCTCTTCCATACACTTGAGCGTCACTTGCAAGTGGAGCCCTTGGACTCTGGTCTTCATGTTATTCCTTTCGTTTACCATAACCGCCTTGACTTGCGCCAAGGCCCTGCTCCAAATGTGGAGCCGATGCTTCTCTGCGCCCCATAACTCTCGTCCATGGACCACTTGATTCCGTAGTCGCCATAATCCAGCAATGGTAACCGAGCTCAGTGTCCACCAAACTCTTTTTATTTGTCTTTCCCCGTCGCGATAATTTCCCCCCAGGCGAGCTTTCAATCGATCCAACAATATACTGGAAATGGCTAGCGCCTCTCTGGTCAGCATCATCCTTGAAATTTGCTTACATCTGCAACATCCACAAGCCGTCCTTCCCAGTAGGTTGCTAAAAGACGCCATACCCCGGCTACCCGTCTGCATCCCCACACAATATGTACGACCCCATTCCCCGGCCGTCGGCACTCCTCACCGAGTGGACAGGTCCGTATGCTTCGTAGTAGACATTCAGCTGGAGGGTTATCATTCTGTAATACACCCATACCTGGAAATCCGTGAACATGTGACGATGTTACCACAAGCTACTGGAACTTTGTCGCTGTACCCTTCCAATCCACTCCTCATCCATACACCTCATCTCCCATTTATCCACACTTCTGATTACTCCTTCGGTTAGCTGACGATAGTACAACCCGAAATCGCTAACGTAAAGCCCTCAACGCTCGTATTCCAGTAATCCGTTCTGGTAGGTGCCACGGATGACCGTGAATCGATGGGTCCGCCCGAAAAAGCAAACGATGGCGAACAATCTCCGGCCCTGGTACTGCCTCTGTTCTGTTAGCTGCCTCTTTTCGTATTACCTGCCAATGTAATCCATCCTGAGTTTGAAGCAGTTTATAAAGTACCTTACATGTTGAATCCAGTCCATTTATCCTTCGTATTCCAACTCGTTGCCAGTGAACCTCTTGCAGATGTCGTGGTGTGTACAGGAGCAGTAGATCCATTCCTTTTCCAATAATCTCACCTATTCCTACTCGTGGAAAGCATAAGATCAGTGGCACTGGCCAACGGATTAACTTGGCTCGTGAATGTCCACCCGATCCCGGGTGACCAGCTCTCCACTGAAACACGTTCGTGTGTGTCCGTCGTAGTGGCTTCAGGTTTACATTGACGCCTTTACAATCACCCCCAAAACCATAGACTCACCCCGAATATGTTACAGTAAAACCCATGATAGGGTCGAAAATGGTATACTGTACCAGTCAAATGCTTACAATAATTTCACTTTTCATATCGCTGTGCACCATATCCAGACCAAAATGGTGCTAGCCCAGACCGAATTGGCAGAATCCCAAATCGAATTGAAGCTACCTGCCATTCATTATATCTGAATGCTATACTTCTACAACTAGTATCTCCAAATCTTTCGCATCGAAGTTTTAGTCGTAATTCATTATGATGATTCGATTCCCTCCCCACGTAACGATTACATTGATACAGTAATCAGCCATCATTGCCTTTAAACGTTACTTCGTTTTCTGTAGTTCGTTAAAAGTGGGAGTTGCTAAGGAGCGAGCGACCAGAGCGACTATTACGTAATCACAAAGAACGGTAACGACGGGTAGGGAAAACCCATGGTTTAACCTAGGATGACATTTGCAATGGTTATAATTAAATAAAGCATTTTCCCATGGCTTTTTATTTTTGGTTGGTGATTTTTGTCAATGGGCACTCTTTGTGTTACGTACATCCGTGCGCATCAGCTATGTGCGCTCCATGTTACGGCTAGCTGCAACATGCTCATGTTTTTTAATCCAGGCGCTGGCGCAAAATGCCGACGTATCACCGGTTATTGACGTGAAGACGGAAGTGATGTGTGAGATGACAACCAATTGCCTGGCAAATGGTCTTAAGAGAATCTCCACCGGTGAGTCTTAACGACAGGTCGTAATTGAAGAGTTAAGACCCCGTGGCTGATCGTTAAACCTGTGTGAGAAAATTTGTTCCACCGGCAAGGCTTAACGTCAGTTTTATTTAAAATATATACCAATCATTTTAGTTTACACCTGTAATTCCAAAAACGGGAATTACATGAGCGCAGAACAGTAGACCTCTTTGACAATGATGACACTTTTCACGGTAAGTGTGGGAATATTTGACGCATCAAAAGCATGGCGTAATGCCAGCATTTCGAACAGAATGCTGCCTAAAGACCACATATCGCTTGCATAAGAGTATGGTTTACTCTCACACACTTCGGGTAGGGTGTTCCCACCAATGTCTTGGTTGATCAAATTTTTGACCAATTGTTGCAAGAATTGTTTTGGCCAATGAACCCGCTGGGTTGATTAAAGCCACGGTTTTATTAAAATAATTCCTATAGCACTAAATTTAAGACCTCGTGCGGTAACGACCAGAAATAAGACTTGCTGGTGGCTGTTAAATCTGGTCTAACGGGAGGTTTATAGGTTAAAACCTTAAATAAGACTTACCGGTGGCGATCAAAGTGGCGTTTGTACGGCAGCTGCGCTATTCCCATTAACACGAGAAGAGGTTTCTGGCTCTTTTGGCGCGTTAGTAGCCACTATATTTGCTGCTGGATCCGGTTTGGGTGGTGGTGATCTTTTGGTCCCTTTATAATAATTATAAAATGTAGTCAATTAGTTGGGTCTAATTATAAGCTACTATAGTTGGGTCTAATAATTAGCTACTACTGTAAGTTCTTATCCTGGAGACTAAAATCGGATCAGGTTCGTTGGTAGGACGGTTGGTTGCAGACATCAAACATCGACTCGCTTGCTGGAGCGGTGCTGGTAGGGTGTCAAACACGCACTGGATGCAAATTTGCAGTCTCATCCCCTCTTCTTTTGAGACGACGCTTCTCCGTTCATGCGTCGTCGCCGTTTCAAGTTGGGCCCTTGCTTGGATCCATAGAAAACTTATTATTTCCGCTGGTGAACGCTTCCACTGCTCAAAAATCATCCTGTTCCGTATTTGCCACAACGAAGTCGTCACAATACTACATAAACCCCACCGCAGCCTCTGAAACTGGTCCAAAAATGCTGAGATGGAAGTACCATAACGGTTCATCATCGCCGATTTTATCCTATCTCTTGGGATAGGCGCCGAACGAGTAACAATATCCGGTTTATAGATGTCCAAAGCTGCTTCAGAAAGTTCTTCCCCGATCCAGTTACTCAGCCATTTTAACCAGATTTGTTTTGCATTGAGGCAATCCCAGAAGATATGATGTATAATCGACCTCTGGTTTCGACATCGTGAGTTCATCGGACATGGTGTCTCTGACAGTTCACTACGGTAATAAGTATTTAGTTGCCTGGTCGCTAGTCGATACTGGACCCATAACTGATAGTTAGTCAATAAATTCCTTTGGTCCCTTTATACATGCTACTGATGAAAACATCGTCACTCGAGGCTGTACCAGGGCTGGTAAAAACCTAGTTTTTTGGAACCGAAAAGTAGGTTTGAATAAAATATGAATAAAACCTAAATAAAACCTAGATTGCGCAGTTTGCAGAGTCCACACGTTAGGGCAAGCTTGACTCCGTCTTAACATGAATATATATATCAAATTTTACGAGAATTCTATCTGATTATTGCTTTCTGTGTTATTGGACATATTTGGCGTTCGGGAGTCAGCAAGAAAGTGGCGATAAAAGTTTTCAATTGAGTCTTGGAAATTTGTTAATATGAGGTTGAAATTATGACTCATCGATTAAAGCCTACTTTTGCCAGCCTGTTGAATGTTAGGTTTATTCCAAACCTGATTATTGTCGATTCCGTTCAAATTTGCAGATCCTGGGCCTGATATTTAAAACCGCCCAAACTAAACAAGAATGGTGATTTGTCAAAACAAATCAATTATTTCATTTATTTCCAATTAGCTGCCATCACATAGACCCTAAGCCCTACACCTGTGGTGAAGTGGTCCTGGAACTATCGGGCTGATAAGAAGTGAATGCATTCACCTGATTGGTAGAAATGTTGGTCCCAGCCAGCTGCCCGGATCGGCCACCATAGGACGCAGGCTGGTAGCTGCCGGGTGCATCCACAAGCGGCAGGACGGTGCAAGGCATGGAATCGATCCAGATGGGCGTGATCAAGAGACTCGTAATCGGACTAGCTAGAAGTAGACCGTCCAGATCAGGTGGGCTGGATGGCCGGCGATGGTGGATGACCAAGGGGCGGATCGTCTAAAGGATGTGCGTGCAAAGGATCCTGAGGGAGGCTAGATCCCTGTAGAAGACGGATGGGACGCCGGAGGTGGATGCTTGGCCGCTAAAGAAGAGTCGACGTCAGTGGCCAGGTATGCCTAGATGGATGGCTATCCAGGTCGAGCCAGATATTTGGTGTACGGTACACGAAGGGGTATCCAAGTGGAGGTGGATGGCAGCCGGATGGTAGCTGGATATTTGGTGTACGGTATGTCCAGGTGGAGCTGGATGTCAGCCGGATGGTAGCTGGATTGTAGCCGGATGGTAGCTGGATGGTAGCTGGCTTGTAGCCGGATGGAAGCCGGATTGTAGCCGGATGTTTGCTGGATGGCAGCCGGATGGTAGCTGGATTGTAGCCGGATGGTAGCTGGATGGTAGCCGGATGGTAGCCGGATGGTAGCCGGATGGTAGCTGGATGGCAGCCGGATGGTAGCTGGATGGTAGCCGGATGGTAGCTGGATGGTAGCCGGATGGTAGCTGGATGGTAGCCGGATGGAAGCCGGATGGTAGCTGGATTGTAGCTGGATGGTAGCCGGATGGTAGCTGGATGGTAGCTGGATGGTTGGTGTGCGGTATACTAAGGCGTATCCAGGTTGACCTGGATGGTTGGTGTACGGTACACAAAGGCATCCAGGTGGAGCTGACTGGTCTATTTCAAGTATGACACATAACTTTCCAGCCGGGCTATTTGGGGTAGGTTACACAAAAGGGAGTATTGGACATAGGAAAAAAATCAGTATACGTTTCGCTTTCTAAGACGCAAGTCGCTTTCATTGTTTCACAGCAGAGTGCTAACAAGGTCCCCTCTTGCTGCTATTGGTTTGCCCGGGGAAGGTTAAGTAACCCACCGGAAGTCCTCTGTCCGGGAGTCGCAACGTCGCATATACTCAACTCAAGTCGCCGTGTTTTGAACACGGTTTATCTCTATTGGAAAGTGTCGTAACGTTTTGTCCTACTGTGGTGAAGTGCTCCAGAAGTTAACGGACTAATGATGATGGATGCCCGCCTCGGATTGGCTGAAATGTCACCCTAAGCCGGATGCCCAGACCGGCCAGTAATAAGATGCAATTTGGGACTGCCAGGCGCACCTGTAGGCGGTCGGGCGGTGCCTGGCTGGAAATCAAGTCGGCGGGCCTGACAAGGGGCGAGGATAGTCGGATAAGCGGGCTGAGCAGACGGAAGGACTATGGAGGTTTGACGGCCAAGATGGCGGACTGTTCGTAAGGATGGAGAGAAGGGAGCCTGAAAGAAGAGGATTGTTCTAGTGAAGGGAGTAGGCACCTGGATCGTAGGAGAGGCTGCCAAGGGTTTGCTAGCGTCAGCGGCCGAGGGGCGCGGATGGGTGGCTATCCGGCCGAGGGGCGCGGATGGGTGGCTATCCGGCCGAGCCGGCCGGGTACAATGTACCATTCGGACTGGTACCATATGGGTTCGGTGTACCGGCCGGGTCGGTACCATTTGGGGGCTGGTGTACCGGCCGGACCGGTACACAAAGTCTGAGTTAGCCGGGATGCGTTGGGTAAGGTATATGACTGGTCAGCTGTGTTATTTGAGGTAGGTTACACAAAGGGAGTATTGGACATAGGATAAATCAGTATACGTTTCGCTTTCTTAGACGCAAGTCGCTTTAATTGGTTCACGGCAGAGGGCTAACAAGGTCCCCTCTTGCTGTTATTGGTTTGCCCGGGGAAGGTTAAGTTAACCCACCGGAAGTCCCCTGACCGGGAGTCGCGGCAACTTCGTATACTCACCTCAAGTCGCCCGTGTTTTGAACACGGTATTAAGTATTGGGAAGTGGTGACATTTTGGCCTTCTGTGGAAGAGTGTGGAGTTGTATCTGCCTCGTATACACATTTGGATTCGCCCTTCATTGTTATTGGTTTAGCTGGCCGATTGATTATTCTCGGTCCAGCCGGCACTATACAAACTTCAAGTGTCATATTGGTTTAGCTGGCCGATCGACTATTCTCGGCCCAGCCGGCACTATACAAAGTTCAAGTGTATTGCCAGACGAGCTCCCCGGTGACGATTTCCGCCCAGGAGCTACCCCTAGTCCTACACCTCATCTCCCTATTGGACGATTTACACTTTTCGCCCTAGGGTCCACCAGGAGAGCTAACCACCCAGTACTGACGGGTACACAAGGTGAGCTTTCAACATGCAACATTCGAGCAGTCGCGACCAAGCGGATGGAAGCGACCGATCCAGCCGGCACGAAGCCGGATCGGATCATGACTCGGGTGGACGGAGTACCCCCTCCGGTAGTCAGTCGTCTGGGACCCCCGTGGGTGTTCGCGTCTCAGGAAGATTTTCTGAGAGCGACTACACCACAATGGTGCGCGTGCCCGGATCTATTGGTGACCCTGGATATCACCGCGAGTCCCTAGCGGGCGAAAGACCTAAACCTGTCAAATTTGTTGACGATGTTGTGTCGGGTGCATTGGGGGAAGGCATATCGCCCCAATGCTGCTGAAGATGGAAGGATGCGATGGTCGCCTCGGATTGGGGGAGTTCGAGGTTGA